>JAQFZM010000127.1:0-51291 GCA_034695785.1 Galumna obvia
CATTACGTCTATGGACAAGCACTAGGTCTGTTGAGGTTTTTTTGGTCCAGGGAGGGGTATACCCCCCCCCCCTGGGAGCGGCCGCCTTTGGCCATCCCTGTTTAAAATCCTTTTATAATTAGATTAATATCGATATTCTCTAAGTTAGTACAATACTTATACAGTCATTTACCAGTTTAGTAAAGCATCACTTGGGTTAACCAATCGATATAGTAAAGCAATTTTTTAACCCTTAACGCACAATATTAAATTTATCGGTTGAATTAACTAATTGATTATGTTAACCAATTTCACATTACCAGGTTATTTCATTCAACAGATAAAAAACTGTATAACGTTTTTCATCAAAATATCTTTCATTTCCTAATAAATTCTAATTCTTATCATTCATTTCTAAGGATATTAAAAAATATGTGAGAAATCACTCATTATTTGAATTCATCGAATCGAAAATTTTTTGAGTAAATTCTTTAATAAGAATAAGACTTTCGTTTAATAATTAGAGAATATTTTTATCACTAAAACTTTTGTCAAATTTTAATATATTTTGTATTATTTTCTAGAAAATTGAATAAAATCTATACAATTGTAGCCAATAAAAAGTTATAAACTATAAGTTTTGGTTTATATTATAGGCTCTATAATATACCGAAATTCAATTTACTGAAAGTGTAATAATTTGAACCCTATTTACTCGATGATTGTTTGAACAAAACACTAAACATCTGCTAAGAGTACAATCAAAAGAGTTGGCTTAAGTCAATAAATAGTATTTGTTGTCTGTTTTGCATTTTCTTACACTCGAGTAAAGAATAAAAATTTTGAAAATCAAAACAAAAAAAATAGTTTTATTCAAAATATGAAATTCTAAATCATTTTTTATGAATCATTGGTTTTCAGTCTTTTTCTGCTGAATAAGAGTTTCAAATAAGATTTTAAATCAAATATTGATATTATTTTATATTAAATTTTCTTATAATTCTTAAAAAAAAGTAAAATAAGAAAACTCTAATCGAATACTTGTTCTGATGTAAAGATATTTTATTGATTTCTTAAAATGAAAAAATCTTATGATGTCTTCACTAAACTATTATTTGCAGAGAATTATGTTTAGATATAGTCTATAATACAGAAGTTGGACATCGAATTGTCCAAAATTTAATAGATTTTGAGGATTCCTTTCGTCGCTTACTTTTGGTTCAGAAATTTTCTATTACTTACTTATAAGTTATAATCATTGGATGGCTTTCCTTCAAAATTCCTTTACGTTTCAGTTGTGCTCTGATTTATATCTATATTTTAAACTTTAGAATTGCTTTTAATAAAGTCTGCGAAGGACTACGAAAATTCAATTTTAGCCTAAAAAGTATTGCCTTCACTCCTCTATCAGTTCTTAGTAAACAACTGAATATCAGACCACTAACTGTGGATTTGATACAGAAAATGATAAAATAGAGTAAAGAACCGATTTTGTTAGCCATCATTTTTGTCATCAATTTATTCTTTAACTAAAATAATTTACTCATAAATTACAATTAAATGAAAATAATTAAAACCTTTTAATTAGAAGTTCGTCATTAAATCCACAATAATTTAAAATAATAACTCATTTAAACATATTTTATACTTTTGTTCAAAAAATTATTAAAGTTTTAAAGTGACTTAAAATACGATTTATTATTAATTATTGAAATAATAAGAATTCGAATAATTTTATTAATTAATGAAAAATAAAAGGAATTTAATATTTGAAAGAATTAACTTTGAATTAAATACGTTTAATGGGATTAAAGGGATTAAAGAGATTAAAGAAGTTAAAATAGTTAAATGGGGTTAAATGGGTTAAAGTGGTTAAAGTGGTTAAAGTGTTAAAGTTGGTCATATCGTCGATTTTGTCGTTTAAATTTGTTCTTCAAGTTTTGCATCCTTTAGATTAAAAAAAATAAGTAAATGTGTTTAAGATTAATATATTACCATGGTTGGTAATCGACTCCTTTATTGGCGGGAATGTGTTTAAGTTTGCAAAGTTTGCTATAACTACATCCCGTAGTTCTCCAGAAATAGCACTCTTTGTTGAGCTTTCTTTCTGTCGCACAATTAATTGATGGATAATTTTTTGAGTCATTTAAAGGGCGAAACCTTATCAGCAGGTTTTGATTGGGAATACAAATGTTTGGCAAATGTGCGCCCTTTAAGTAATCAATTAATTTATAAATGATATATTAATTGGAGTCAATCACCTGAAGGCGAGACATCGCAACGCGCGGCGATTCCGGGTTATCGAAATTAATGAGAGCCATCTCTTTGTCGGCAATCATTTGAATCTGAGTCACTTTTCCGAATTCACTTAAAAGGTGTCGTAATATTTCTTTGGTCTCATCTGTGGTTTTGACGTTTGAAACGTAAAGTCCTCTAAAACTCCAGAGATTAGTCGGTCTGAAATGAATTTTTAAAACTTTATTATCATTCGTTTGTTTTTTTAGGTTTACTCTGAATTTCGATAACTTTTGGAGGGAACAGAATTTTGAGTTCTATTAGTATTAGGAGACCATTGATTTCGCGAGTCGTCCCAAATTTCTACGATTTCATCCATACCTTTGTGAACATTCCTTCGATTAGTTCTCGTCTTTAATTCATTGGAAACTTTTGTTTCGTTTTCAACCGTTTTTAGAGATCTTTTTTCATTGATATTAGTTTTTCGTTCGCTTTTATTATACTTTTTTTCCGAAATTTTATTTTCCATAATTTGAGTCTTTTCTTTGGAAAGCATTTCATTTTTACTTAATAAGAATTCACTCAATTCTTTCAATAGATTTTTCTCTCCTTTAGAATCGGTGAACACTTTTTTATTCTTAGAGTCGGCGTTTGTTTTGTTTCCATTTTTGATATTTGAAAAGTTGTGGGACTGACGCACGTCATCACATTTGCTCACCGATTGAGTCCTATCCGAACCATTTTTCCTATTCTTTATTAATTCTTTGTTTTCCTGTTTCGTGTTTTCGCGTTTGAATTCTTCGACCATTTCTTTATTATCGGGAGTTTTGTTGAGTGAAAACGATTGTATTGTCTTCGAGTCCTTCAATGTTTGCAATTCGTGTATAACTTCTTTACAATCACTGCCTTCTAATTGAATGACTTTAAGAAAGCAGAGCTCTGACTCTTCCAATCTTTTTAAGCCTTTTAGTGCTCTGGCCTTTCGATAATAGCATTTACCCCAATCTGGCTTAAGAGTGACAGCTCTCTGGGCGTCTTCAAGAGCGGACTCAAATTGTTGTAACTGATCGAAACAAAAGGAACGGTTCACGAAATATCTGTATTCCAATGGATATAAATCAATGGCTGTGTTATAGTATTCAATAGCTTTGTGGTACTCTTTCTTATAGACGCACTCATTTCCATTCCAACCATTCCATCGACTTTTTAAATATTTGATGGATTCAGACATTTCTCTAAACTTTCAATAATTCGTTTTCAATAATTCGAAGCAATTATTAAATGCACGAACTTTTCATTACTTAAATTATTTATTAAAATCAATTAAATTCTCTTTTATTTTGTGTAAACATTTTATTAAAACCCTTTTAGTCATCAATTTATTATAATTACGTATTAGTATTACCAATCGCTATCTCTAGTCATCTCTTTTGAAGCCCTCATTGAAAATATAATGTAATCGACTATAACTGACTTTTTTTGAGAATTTATTTATTTTCTTCACATATAAGTAATCGGAAGACAATTAAACAAAATGTGAGGAAATAACTGATAATTAGGTTATTAATAAAAATTCAATGTTTTTCATAACAAAAGAGTTCTAATTTTAAACTTAAGAAATTTGTGACTAAAGGATTGGGATGACCACTGAGTTCACCATTTATTGAAGTTTATCGCATCACAACTCTTAATATTTAGTTAAAACTCAATTTCGAAAAGTTTTATAAAAAAAAATAATACCAAGTTCAATTAATAAATACAAATAGTACAAATAGTTTGTATTCAAATTATATATAAAAATAGTCAAATTTCTTTCCAAAACTTGTTTTAACTCTAATTAAATGTGAAGTTAATTGGATTTCCATCTAATAGTTGAAAATTTTGTTTCATTTATGTTAAATTAGTATTATTTTATAATACTTAAATGATTAGGGTAATAAAGTGCACTCTCCGAGATATAAATGAGCAAATGCATGCTCAATTTGTTCATAACTGGGAAATTTCATAACTCAGAGTCATAACTAGTAGATTGCAATGTATAGCGAGTCTGTCAACAATTATTTAAAAAAAGTTCATAACTGACAGAGTTTCACAACTGGGAGAGTCTATTGTATAATAGGATTTAAAGTTTTATATTTTTATTATAATTTTAATTAAATTGAAGACATCTAAACAGGGAATAATCCCAAACGACGAATAGAACTTCATAAAAAGAGTAGCATGCTCAAATTCTTTAGGATAAACTGATTTTGAAGTTGAAATTAAAATCAACTTAAGACAATTTTAAAGACCAAATAAAGCATGGTCAAAATAATCGAATGATGCATTTAAAAGTTTTCAAAATAAAAAATAAAGTTTAGCAAGATGTTAAGATGTTTAATAATGTTCAACATTTATGAGTTGAGCCAACTTTTTATAAAATTTCTATTAATTTCAATATGAGTTTATTCATTAATTTGAGTGTCGCCCAAATACAAATTGAAAATGAAAAGCATATAATAACCTTATGATAACCCTATAAGTTTTATTTTAGAATTGAAGTAATAATTTAATAGAAGACATGAGACTAAAGTTTAGTAACTAAACAATTAATTCTTAATAGATAGTCCTAAATATTAAGAAGGACGGTCTGGGTACCTAGACACTCAAATCAGATTGAATTTTGTATCATTTGAAAGTTCATATCGTATAGAATCTGTATCTGAAATTTCAACTGCCAGTGACCATGATCTTGTTAATTATAGTTAATATAAATGTGATATTTAAAGCTTTAAAATTGAAAGATAAAAGATTTGTTCATGAACTATGATTTAGAAAAATTACACATTTGTGAACTTATATTGTGTTTCAAACACATTAAAATTGAATATCATTTTATTTAGTAGTAAATGTCATTTTTCTAATTCATAGTTCATGGACAAATCTTTAATCTTTCAATTTTAAAGCTTTAAATATCACATTTAAATTAACTATAATTAACAAGATCATGGTCACTGGCAGCTGAAATTTCAGATACAGATTCAACCAAATTCAATCTGATTTGAGTGTCTAGGTACCCAGACCGTCCTTCTGAGTTTTACTCATGCCTAATAATAAACTATTAAGTTTTATCAAATCTTTAAATATTTGACCTATGACCTTTTTTTACTTTTATAAAACTTTAATGAAAATTTTTAATTATTAACTCCTAATTAACTTTTAGACCTAATTATTGAGATCAAGAACTCAAACAACAATAATATAATAATACAGTAATATAATACAGTAATATAATAATGTAATTATTAATTTTTTAATAATTTTTGTTAATTTCATGAAATTTCTGGCAGTTTCTGGCAATAATTTTTTAATTGCCAGAATTTTTCATTACGACCTATCCTTAATATTTTATATTTTTGGGATTATTTTAATAAAAAATATTTAATTCTTGACCACTCTATATAATTTTGTTTTTGAATAGATTTTAGTATTTTTCAATTTTAAATGAGTTGCTTTATATAAGTAAAATTGAATATGATATAAATATGAAAACAAGGGCAATTTTAGTAAAATTCATTATGAGTAAAGCATTGCGCGATAGACCGTTATGACCCCTCGAATAGGCTCTATAAAAGTCCCTAAAAATCAGTTAAATAACCCCTTAAATAGGAATTTAGTTGTCATTTATTATTGGATTACAATAAATAATTACATATTTTTCGATATTCTCTTTAAAATTCAAACGTTTATCATTTAAAATAAATTTATAGTCAGAAAAACTACGTTTGAGATAACAGGTAGTAATAGGACACATATTAGGACATAAAATTTCATGTGCCGTCAAATTGATGTCAATAGTTGTTGAGATATTTCCTCTCAAAATATCATTGATTTTACGAATTGATAGAAACTACTGTTTTATTCCAAAATTGAATGCATTTTATTAATAGTAATAATTTCGTCAAAAAAAGAGAGATTCCGACAAATTGTTGTAAATATTGTCGACAATCGACAAACTTTCAGATAATGAAAGCGTATCGCAATCTAATGATTTGATAGCAATCTTCAAAAAACCAAATGTTGTGTCAATAAATGGAATATCATTTCTCAGTTTCTTTTTCTCGATTATGTTTTTAACTTCTTTTATATAAATAGAATCTTCTGAAAAAATGTGTTGATAACAGTTGAGAATTGTTCCAAATATTTTGACATATATGCGATTCCGATCAAACACAAACCCCATCTGGTCTTCACTGGTTCTGGTGGTAAAGGAATGGCTGGAAATGCCTTTTTAAAAGCTTCAATTCTATTCGGAGCCTTTTGGAATAGAATTGGGACCTTTATAAAACGATTACCTAATTTGTACTCAACCATCAAATGTTCGCAGATATTATGAAGTGCGTGAGCCAGATATGTGATGTGTAATCTTTGGATACATTTCTTTGAGTACTTTACCCGCTTTCTTCATGTAAGGGGCCGCGTCTGTGAGAAAAACTAAAATTTTATCTTATTTAAAACCGTTCGGCCATATTTAGCTAAACGAATTGTTGAAACGTTGAATAACAGCAAAATTATCTGACTTTAAAACCCAATACTTGTTTAACAAAAAGTGTATGCAGTTATTTCTTTTACTATTCATTGACCCAATAATTTTATTAAACACTCCGTTTTTCGTCGTCAAATGTTTCGTCGATTTAAATCCAAAGATAATCGTCTGCCAAACTATTTCTGATGTTTTGAATCATTTCTTCATATATTGAGTTTAGGTGTATTTTCCAAAGTGTGCTGGGATCAGTTATTTTATATTTGAGATATTCGTCGAAAAAATGTTTGGTATTAGGGTTTGAGAGCCGATAAAAAGGAATATCAAGTGAAACCAATAATTGACATAAATGTCTATTAAACTTGTTTTGATTATTTGACAATTGGTTTACGACAGACGGCTTACGGATTTTAAATTTCTTCATATTTGAGATGTGTTGACCAGTACTTAGATGTTGATTGACATGACCTTTCCTATCGCACGAAACAGTGGTCAGACAACACTGACAGTAAAGCACATGTTTTGATGTCTTGGGATCCGTTTCTATCGTAAGAATACCATTGGTTTCAGCACAATATCTCTTCATTTTAGTTATCATCGGTTCGGCAGTTTTCGGCATTTTGTGAACTTTTTAACAAATTTATTATCAAAATTAAAACAAATTTTTAAATATTTGACTTCAATTGAAAACTTTGAAAACAAATTACAGTTATTTTCAGTCAATTATTCCCATAACTCTTCAAATAGTCTATTACTTATAAAATAGTCATTTATCCCCAAAAAAGGCATTTATAGGCACTATAAAAGTTCGGTAAAATGACCCTAATGTGTGTTTCGAACTTATTTTAAGCTTGCTACTTAATGCTATTTACCTAGGCAATAGCCCTTATAGTCCGTATGCAATGCTCTACTTATTAGGCATTTTATTAGTAAATAATAAACTATGAGGAAAACCATGATTAATTTCTCAACAAATATTTATTAATGGCTCAAATATACAGTCATTATCAATATAGGTGAGAAATATTCCTAAAAGGGCAAGACTAATTTAAGTAAGTTAGAGTTGGAATTTTCTTATCAAATTTATATCACTGATTCATTAGATATTCTAGGTTAGAAAATATACAAAAGTTTGAAAAACACAATACAATTTTTTACAATTTACTGATTTTTGTCAAGTATGCCAATTTTTCTTAATATTTCCAAGCGAATAATCTTACTTTTGTAAAATATTTTTTACAATCCTAAAATAGATTTTTAGTACATTATATTTAATTTATTTGATTTACAGTAATGAATTATCTTGCAAACTTTTTTTTAATTCAAATTTTAGGAAAGCACTAAAAATGACCATTTTAAATCTCACGTTAAAATCTATGGCTTAATTATAAATCCCAGATATGTCTTTTTCTAATTTTTATCCTACACAAAATATTTTTAGAATTTTTGAAATATCTCAAATAATTTATAAATGACAAGGTCATTTGTGAAATTTTAACTGATTTTTTGCATACTTGACTAAAATCCGTATATTTTAAAAAATTGCGTGATGAGTTTTAAAAACTTTTGTATATTTTCTAAACTAGAATATTTAATGAATCAGTAATATAAATTTAATTAGAAAATTTTAACCCTAACTTACTTAAATTAGTATTGCCGTTTTATGAAATATTCTCTCATTTATTCCTTAATGTTATGTCCGGTTTTGTTTTCGGATAAAAGTATGACATCAAAAACCCGGAGTTACGTTATTTAAATTATATTTTTCACGACGTTTTCAAAGAAAACACATCTCGTCTCACATTCGTTGAATTCATACCAATTATTCGATTCATCTACAGATCTATTATTAAGAAAAGGGAAGAATTAATGTCAGAGAATAAGGAAATGGTTAAAAGTGAATATGAGTCGCATTAAAAACGCTTTAATCGACCGATTATTACAACTGTAATAACTTTTGCGATGCAATTATTGTCGCCAAAACGAAGCTCTCTCTTAAGGCAGAGTCGGTCCTTTATCTCAACGATTTCAACCTTTCAATGGTTATATGGGATCTCTTTATTGGGAATAATATTTTTATAATACCATATTCAATACCTATTTTAATTAGTAATTAATACATACCTTGATAATATTAACACTTTTACGCAAATGTTTACTTTTCCTTTACTTGTCTTAAGGCGGTGTCGACACAACCCATACTCTCTTTAAATGGTTATTACTTTTCTTATCAATGATATGAATATTTAGAAAAAGTTGAGACAATAAATCAATACTGAAATCGGGGTCCTATACAGGAGGATCAAAACTAATTGTGACAACTTAACAAGCTATACTAAAGCAATTTTATATGGGTACTAGCGTCTAAAAGTCTGAGCTTGGATTAAGAGTAGAATTTTGTATCAATTATAACTCACTGGACATAGAATTGCATACATTATTTACATTAAGCATTAGATACAGTTTAACACATTTATATATCAAATATGTTAAATACTTAAATAAACATTATCGAGCTCAAAGAACATTCAAAAGTTTGATAAATGTGTTAAACTGTATTTAAATTTAAATGTGCGCATTGTTTTCAATTCTATGTCCAGTGAGTTATAATCGATATCTTAATCCAAGCTCAGACTTTTAGACGCTAGTACTTTTATAAAATTGCTTTAGTATATTAGAATAATAACTATTTGCTAATTATGTGATTATTAGTTAATTAATTTTGAATCAATTTCTTATTAGTTATGAATAATAAGAAGTTTTAAAATTATTTTGTTGAGATAATAAATCAAAATTTAAATAATAATATAATTTAAAAATAGAATTTTTAAAAATATGACTTCACTTATATAAATCATTTCCATCAAATCATTAATTCAGTGAAGCCTTAATTTCAAATAATTTAAAAAAAATTTATTTATTAATTTATGTATTAATTCCTTAATTATTATTATTATTATTATTGAAATTCTAGTCATTATTTTTATAAATTTATTTATTAATATTATTATATATTATAATTTTGAATTTCTTTATAATAAATTTGTTGTCCAACTCTCACACATTCTGAACATCTCTGACTTAAACAAATATTTCATTACAGTTACTGCGGACGAGGAATCGCTGTTTGTTCGGGACTTATAGTGAGTTATCCCTATTTTTTATTTTAATATTTTAGTGAAAAAATAATTGAAAACTTTATAAAAAGTAATATAAAAGTCTTTTTTATGAAATATGGAATCTAATAAAAGCAACTTTTAAATTACCTAAAATATCAATAACTATAATTGCCAAGTTTAATTATTTTCTAATTGCACTAAAAAATTAACGACACTTATTATAATAATAATAAACAAATTATTATTATTATTTGATAATTAAATTTAAGTGTATTTTGTGATCAAATGAATGCAATAAACGGCGTTTCTTTTTCGCTAATTTTGTGCTGTTCTTAACATTCAAATTCTTTTTCAATGATAAAGAATGTGAGGACTAATCTTATTAAAAAACTTTCATAAGATTTTTCTTTTTGTGAACTGCTTTTCGGCTTTAAGTTTATCTTATGTCTGCCAACAGCTGTAATCTATCAAATGATATGTTATTCATATATAATACGAAAATCATCGAAATATTTAAATGAAAAATAGATTTTTATCGATTCAATGAAATTTTATTAATTTATATTAAGTTGTTTTAAATGAAAGTTAAATATAATTTAATGGAAAATATGCCCTTATTTTCCTAATTATTGATTTTAAAAATTAATGAATATGTATTTGAAGCATGCTAATTTGTTTTGACCCAGTTAAATTGCCATAAACATTATTAATGGTTCTTGATAACTAATAAATTTTAGATTAAAATTCACTGTAATTTTGCTTATTTTCAGCTAAACTATAAGTGACCCTCAATTCTATTATATCTATTATAACAATAATTTTATCTAATTGTCATATAAAACATAAATACTAATATTATAGCCTACTTAGTATATCAATTCAAAAAAGATCAGTTATTTCAGTTTATTTATCCAATTGAGTTACTTTTAACATACAATTGAATCCGAAATTAGTGGCACTCATTTTTTTGCCCCTCTTATAATATTTAAGTTATCAAAGTTATTTTTAAAACCCAAACTATGGTTTTTTATGCATGAGATAATGTACCTACCATGTTATATTAAAATATCTCAATAGATTTCAAAATTGGTGATAAAGTAATTTAAAAGTAAAAACGAATATATAATTGCTTTCGTGTGAATTATTGTTAGTATTATTGTTAGTATTTATCTACTTTATCGCCAATGATTTATCAAAATTGGTTAAATCATTTTTGAATAAGATCAATTAGAAATTTCAAATTTTTAAACTTAGCAAGCCATTTATGTCTAAACTAATAGGAAAATTAGAAATATTTAAAAAAACATTCAAATTTAAATATATTTTATATTCTTAAAATTCAGACAAAACCATAATTAGGGTTTAAAAATAATTTTGGTAACTTAATTATTAAAGGAGAAAGGCAAATAAAACGACTATCACTAATTTCGGATTCGATTGTACATACATATACTAACAAGATATTTTTTAAATGATTACTTATTCTTGATTATTTATGAGTTAACCATTTTTTGATCAAAAAAAGATATTAAATGAGCGAAATGTAAATAAATAATTCCCGAGTAATTTAATATTTTCCGACTCTCCCTCCCTCCTTCTCTCTCTCTCTCTCTCTCTCTCTCTCTCGCTCTCCACTATCTATCCCTTTCTCACTCCCTCTCCATTCACTCATTGGAGTTAATTCCTTGAATTGATGTTATTTTAATGGTTCGGATGAGTTTTATTTTCTGTAATTTAATTAAGAGATTGACAGCACTTATACTCTATTCGTTTTTTCTACAATGTTTAGGGCGCGGGTTGTACTGCACTGGTAGTGGCAGTAATAGCCAGAAAATTGGAATTGACTCGAGCAGAAAAGCACGTTCATAATTTTATGATGGATACACAACTGACCAAAAGAGTGAGTACTTTATTGAAGATTTTTATTCCGAGAATTAATTTAATAAAATTTTAGATTAAGTTTTGAAAAAATCTTTTCATACATTTCTATATTTTCGAGGATTTAAATCACACTTTTTTTTGTAAAAATAAGTGAAGCGAAAGACTAGAAGAAAAGTTGAGCACAAACTAAGTTTTTCTATTCAACAAAAAAATATTTTTAATATAAGAACCGAAAACCTATTATGAGATCAATTATCTTAATTCCCATAAAATATGGTTTCACACGAAATGCTTTTTAATCGAATTTTCTTTAAGGAATTATACTATTATAGTATTTTCAGTGAAAATATCGATCATATTTTGCTCGAGTGATCACTAAATCAATACAATATGATTTTGAAACTTTTAGCTGAAGAATGCAGCTGCTAATGTTCTAAGAGAGACCTGGCTCATTTATAAAAACACAAAGCTAACTAAAAAAATAAATACTTCGCGTGTTAGAGCTCACCAGAGAAAGTTTTTATTAGCCATTTATAGGTAAACTTTATATGAATTTATAATTTTTTTGCAAATATTTATCGATTATCTCATTGATTGATAGCCTTAGAAAAGTGAAAATGGATCAAAGAAAGTTGATGGATAACGCCAACACCATTACCGATATGGCAAAAGTAAGTCATACCAATCTAACTAAGCATAGAATAAGACATAATTCAACTTATTTTCACTTTTGACAACTTTTTTAGCAATTTTATGATTAAAGAGAAAAGTTTTCAATAATTTTATGTAAAACTTTTGATTTGAATTTAGTTACAGAACAATGTCTATGAAATAGTGTCAGATATAAACACACGACAAGAGATATTAGACGAGAAAATGATTACAATAGAGGATCGGATATCTCTGATATACGAGCAAATAGAAGCCCTGCCCGAAGTCCTCACAAAAGTCATTCAACAAAACCATTCACATCAACCGCTCAGAACTTCTTTGCCAACTCTGGTCGAGAATATTGATGAGAAAAATGGGAAAGGATTACAAAATAATTATACCTATAATAGTAATAGTAATCCTTCAGAACAGTCACAAAAACATACTTACCTACACCCGAATGACGCCCAATCTGGCCGTCCCAGTTGGTCAGCATCTAATCTAACTTCACCGGCAACGGGTGGCCGACAGTTTTTGACGCCAACGGTGTTAAGGACCAGTTCTGTCGATACCTGATTACCTGATTATTAGATCTAATCATTTTTGACGACTGAATTAAAAGAGTATTTTTTGGGTTAAAGGGAAGTGAATCGAATAAAAGTAAAAATTTTATAAATAGTTTAATAAAACGATTCTGTGATTTGTGTGAACACAATTTGTTATATTTTAGAATAAAACTTCCAATTAATCAATGAATTCATCGATTATTTGTCGCCACAGAATTGCCACAGATTTTGACGAAAAGAGCACTTATTTCAAAGTGATTTAAATTCATAAATATTTTTGCAATTATTATATCCTTTAGAAGTTTGAATCGATTATTATATTTAATAATTAGGAACTTCTTATCAATCAATGAAATGTTTGACACAAAAATTAATAAACGCTTAAAATTCAATAAATCCTAATTTTATCGGTTTTTATGATTACATTCTTTTAACTAAAATTCAAATTGAAATCTCTTCAATCGAAGGGATAGAAAGGATTTTTGTCACTTAATTCCTGTAATTATTGATATAAATAAAACATTTGACCAATTTTTGACTCTTTTTCATTTTCCCATTAATATTAAACTTTTCTAATCATTTGTTCAAGTTCAATTTTAAAGCTTTTTTATACGCGCATTTTTAATCTTCTTCTTCTTCTCATTTTTTACCATGCACTTTTGACCAAGATAATTGCCTTTGGAAAAAATTGATTTCAGATTCTTGAACAAAATTTCATAATGAATTCAACAATTCAACAAGGTATCACACTATACTCTAGCTAGAGTCTAGCTCATCGGAGTATATACATGTACAACGTTTGCCTCTACTGTTTCTCTGTAAGGAAAACTTAAGAGTCTTTAAGACTCGAATCGATTAAGAGTCTTAAGTTTTCCTTACAGAGAAACAGTAGAGGCAGTGTAGATTCAAACGTTGTACATGTTCAATCTGTATATAATATACTCCGATGACACTTAACACACTTTTAGTCTCTATAAAACCTGAGGGTTCACTATATTTATTGAATAGAAAAGAGAACGTAATTAATGTAAATATATTAGACTTGTTTTCCCTTTAAATTGAAAACACGTTTTTTAAACACATTTTCTAAATGTTTGTCACTAAATATTTTGAAAATATTATTCAATTTAAATAATTTAGTGTTTAATTAGTTAATAATTATTCATAACTTATGTTAAATAATGTGTTAAACTCTATGTCTTTACTTACGATACTAATTGTTAATTAAAAACCGAAATGAAGATTAAACCGGTTTCTCATAAATTGGAGAACACTTTTAAAGTAAGTTTTAATTGATTTGATTTTATACTAAAACTAATTAATACAAAATTAAATCAATAGTTTGAGTCATTCAATACTCGTTTGTCAAAAATAAATGTAAAACTTTTGCATAATATTAAACGAGGAGTCAATAGTTTACCATCGGATGAATCCAATACTTATTTTGCCAACACTTTAGAGAAATGGTTTGATTTGAACTCTTCTCAAGACTTTAAAGATTTAAATAAATCGATCGGAAGACTTATTTCAGTGCAAAGTTTGCCGCAATTAATTCACCGCAAAAATGAATTAATTAATATTTTAATCGATTATCTCAAACGTGAAAATAATTTAGCGTTGAATGTAGTCTTAGAACTGATTATATCTTTGGGACGAGACCTCAACACTGACTTCTATCAATACTTCGACACTATATTTCTCTGTTTATCACATTTACTCAACTTTAAGATTAATTCCTCCGATTCGGAAACCATAGAAAATATCTTTATTTGTCTCACATTTCTCTTAAAATATCTCTCAAAATATATAATTAAAGAATTCGACAAAAATTATAAATTATTTTCAACTCTTTTGGTCTCTAAAAAAGATTATATAAGAAAATTCACGTCAGAATCTGTCTCTTTCTTAATAAGAAGAGCTCCGGACAAGAATTCAATTATTGAAGTTATATTAAAAAGTGTTGGCGAAGAACCAAAACTAATTGAAGGCATCAGTTATTTGTTCTTTGAAACCGTTAAAGGAGTGAACAATGATTTCCACAGTTGTGCCACAAATTTCATTCATTTATTATTTAATAAATATTTGGAATCAGAAAATGAAAATTTAGACAAAACTATTATTTTATTCCTCAAACATTTGTTGGAATACATATCAAAACAAAATTCAGTTCTTATTTGGGACACACTTTTAATTAGTCCGGAATCAAATTCATTGAGAAAAGTGATTAAACTCCTAAAATCAACGATTGCTTTTAATAACTGCCGATCAGTTGAAAAGCCCTCAAAATTAATTCAATATTTGAATTTGTATTTAAAAACCAATTATTTGGACGAAAGCAATAAAAAGGATATTTTAATTTCTATTAATATTCTCGTATTTAATTGCTTTCAATTTATCGATTCTAAAGAATTTGAAGAACTAAATTCTAGTCTATTTTTCTCCAATTATTTAACAACAAAACAAATATTTGATTTCACAAAAAGTGTCTTCAATTGTCCCCCATTTGAAAGACTTTTTTTGCCTCCAGTTTTAAAACTTTGTCACAAAATTATTGCAAATAATCAAAATGAATCCACTGATTATGTGCTGTGCATTAAGTTTCTGACAGAATTGGTTTTGACTAAAAAGCAACGACCCATTCATGGAATTAATATCAAAAATATTACTAAATATTTACTTACTTTCAATGAAGACATTTCTCAACTTTTTCTAAATCTATTAAATGAAAGCAATGATTTACAAATGATTTGGTCAGCATTTGTATGTTTACCTCATTTGGTTCCTATCAAAGACAAGAGTATAATAATTTCATCAATTATTGCAAAGATTACGAAATTGAAAACCAATTATTCAAAGGATCGTTGGTTTGGGTATATTATTGTTGAAGCAGTTATTGCTTTAATTTTGTTGAAGAAAGAAAACTCAATCCAAGAATTGAATCATAATTTCTTTATTGAATTGATTTGTGAGAATCCAATGAATACCGAAATATTAAATGCATTCGATTTATATCTGACCGACGAAAAAGAATTTAAGGATACTTTAGATTTAAATTTATTGGAAACTATTTATAAATCATTGGAAATTAATTTCTCATCGTTTAGAAGAGTAAATCGATTGCTATCTCTTCATATCCTTACTCTGTTTGATCCGCCTCTTCCTCCCTCTGAAGATATTGATTTCAAAAACAATTCAATTTTCAACATTTGTTTCAGCGCTGAATCAGTTTCTGTTAATTTTAGTGAATATCGCCTCAAATTAAAGTATTTGCAAAGTTTAGAGCACTCACTTATTAAACATTCCGTCCCTTTGAATACAAGCGGTGATCTCTATTTCGAGCAAATGCCGATTCATTACTTATTTGGAGCTCTTTTTGATAATTTTACTCTTTTGTGGACACCAATAGTGAAAGTTATTGAAACGTATGCCAAAGGATTTTCTGACAAAAAGATTTTCTTAAGAATATTATTTAATCACTTAAAGGAAACGACAGAAAATATTAATTCCAATAATAATTTCGATTCTAATTATTATCTAAAAGATGTTCAGAAATTCTTTGATTCAAAGCTTTTCTTATCCAACAAAAGTGTTAGTCTCGTCACTGAAAGACCTGATTTTGGAAATCATAGACATTTGCTTTTGAAAGCAATGGATTTGTTCCCCGATATTATTGAACCTTCAAATCGTGATTTCATTTTAATGTTTTTCGAATTTATTCAAAACGAAATGAGTTATCGTTTAATTGTTGGCAACGAATGCAAAGAGAATATCGAAAGAGAAGAACAATCATTAGAGACTCCGATGGAAATCGATTCGAATGAGGGCTCAAAATCATCTGTCGGTCAAAAAATTCTTTGGAAAACCTTTTTTTCATATTTGAATGTTTTATCAAAATTTAAAAATCCGAAGGCTTTGTATCGACAGAAAGAATTGATAGACTTTTATTTAAATCTTTTGAGTTCACCCGATTCTGAAACTCAGAAAAATGCATTCAATTGTATTCTCAGTTTTAACTCTTATTTATTAGATTTTAAGCAAAACTTTTTAAATTTAATCGACGAAAAGACATTTAAAACAGAAATCTATTCATTTATTCTCAATAATAACGAAGAAGAGAATAATATAATGAATAGTGAGCACAGAACTAATATTGTGCCGCTTCTCATGAGAATACTTTACGGAAAATTAATGTCTGCGACCGGAACTAAGACTCACAACAAGAATAGTGGAGATTATCGTCGATCACTTATTTTGAAAGTATTGTCTGTTTTCGATGAAAACGAACTCATTTTGTTTATGGATTTTGCTTTTTCTCCGATTTTACAATTTATTCGAAACGATTATAAAACACTGAATCAAACAATTGGTTTAAACATTGATTTGAAAGAAATGATTTCTTTGCGTCGATTACAATCTCTGATAAGAACCTTAAACTTTATTTTGAAATATTTGGGAAATAATTCCCAATTAATTAAATCCAATATATTTAAAACTCTGATCGTTATATCAACTTTTGTATCGAAGTTATTGTCCGGAGAGTATCGCAACAAAATCTCTGATCAATCAATTACTCGACTTAAAGATATTCGAAGCCATTGTTTCAAAGTTACCAATAATTTCTTCAACACATTCGACACTTATCTTTATTCTACTGAAGAGATCGACGCATTATTTCAGGGTTTAATCTTGCCACTCCTACCAAATTTGGACACTGAAAGTCTTAGCAGTGTTTCTCCTCTTTTAAGTTTTATGCTTTGTTTGAGTCAAAATTCACGATATTTTAAGATTTTGGCCAAATCTAATCCTTCAGAAGAATATATGACACCAATTGATGTGATTATAAAACTCTATGACAATCCAAAAGTTCAGACACCAGTTATTAATTCAGTCACTGAATTGATCAGTAATTTACTTATTTTGGATGATTTCGACCAAAACAGTGAACACAAAACATCTTTTATTGAAATCAATGGTTTGGACTCGAGATTCAATAGTTCTAATGAAAGAAGTCTTGGAACTACTTTATTACTACCCTTTGCTTCACAAATATTAAACAGAATTCGACTTAACTTTGAACTGAGAAAAAGTGAAACTAATATTAAGAAAAAGAAAAAGAATTCCAGTTTTACTGAATATGAGTTAAATATTTTGTCGTCTTTGACACCATTTATAACACGAAGCGATGAAAGCCTTACTTTAAGTCTTCTTTTAATTAATTCAATGAATTCAAATCTAAATGAAGAACAGAAAGAATTACAAACCCTCAGAGCTTTGTCTCATTTGGTTCCCAACATAACATCAGAAGTGAATCAAATATTAAATCCTTTGACACTTCTTTTCGGAAGACTTGCGAATTGCAATTCAAGGACTGAATTATGCCATTTATTAAAAATATTGTTTAAAAATGACAGTAATTTAACTTATTTTTCTAAACTTATATCAGATATAAATGCATTTAATCCGAGATTTCCCGAAGAACCCGATTATCCAAAACGAATCGATGGTTTTAAGACTATTAATAGTGAACTTCAATCAGAAAAGCCATTAAAATTTGAAATTTTTGCTTTAATTCTTCACAATTGTATTCATTTTATTAAATCTACTAATGATTTAAGTATTCGAGAATCAGCTTCGAATACAATTAAAAATGTTTTGAAGAAATTGGAACAAATGGATGACAACCATTTCTTCAATACATTTGCCATTAATCTTCTTCTATATTCCACAATATCTAAAGAAATGAGAAATGAATCAGAAATAATAAGACATGAATTTATTGAATTACTTCTCTATTTGATCGAAATAAGTGGTGAAAGACATCCAATTCTTCAACAATTGGCTCTTTTACGCAATAAAGAAGACGAAGAAATAGATTTTTGGTTAAATATTAAACACATTCAAATCCATCGCAGAACGAGAGCCCTAAACCGTTTGATAAGAAATGATATTTTACTTAAACAGCTCTCAAACCGAATATTTTCTGATTTTCTAATTCCTTTGACTACAAATTTTTTGAATGAAAACTACAAAAAACACACTTCTATTGTAAACTCAGCCATAGAAGCGATCGGAGTTTTCTCAAAATCAATTCAATGGTCGAAATACTATTTTATTCTTAAATATTATATAAACCGATTAATTACACAAAAAGGCGAACAAAAATTAAATATCAAAATAATTACTTCTATTTTAGATAATTTTTCTTTTATTGATTCCATCGATTCAAATGAAATGAATATTTTAAATAAATTAGAAGAAAAAGACGACAACGAAGTAGAAGAAGAAAATGACCAAGAAATGAATTTCGAGGAAAATGAAGATCAAAATATAATAAATTCAGAAAAACAAATGATTGGAATCAGAACTAAAACTAGTGATAAGATTTACGACTCAACATTAAATCGTTTGCTACCACTTCTTCAAAAAGTCTTACATCAAAAGTCTGGAATCGATTTTGCGTACGACTCAATGAAAAGTGAATACTCTGAAGACGATGACATCCAAAGAGTGAGCATTGGTTTGGCTATAATTAAATTATTAAAATCAATTAAAGCAGACGAAGAAATTACTAAAACAAACGTTTCGAGTGTTTTCTTACGTTTGTGTCAATTCCTTCAATCCAGAGCTCAAAGTATAAGAGATTCGGCGAGAAATACATTTGTAAAAGTTATTCAAAGTTTAGGACCAAAATATGTGTTCTTTGCTCTCAAACAAATGAAAGCCATTCTCAGCAAAGGATATCAAAGACATGTTTTCGTTTACACTTTACATTCAATTCTCGCGGAACTCAAACCTCAATTGAAAGTCGGAGATTTGGATAATTGCTTGGATCTATTGGTAGAGGTTTGCTTTTTAGAACTATTTGGAAACCTTTCAGAAGAGAAAGAAGTGACTAAAATAACTTCTAAACTAAAAGAGGCCAAAAAGAGTAAAAGTTTTGACATTTTTGAAATAATGGCGACATTTGTCTCTAAAAATTGTTTGAATCAATTGTTGAAACCTTTAAAAAATAGAGTATTAGAGGCGAACTCACATAAAGTTTTACGCAAAGCTTCTCAAAGTCTCACTAAAATCGGTCGCGGATTCACATCAAATTCAGCCCTCAATGAAGAGGCACTCATTCTCTTTATTTATGACACTATTAATGAAGTCATTCTTGAATCGCAACAGAAAAACAGTGATTCCGATCAAACAAAAGATAATATGAAATTGAAAAGACCCGACTCTTTTTTAATTACTAAACCAATATATCAGAGAACCCAAAAGATAAGCAAAATTGGAGAAACTTCTAATAGTTATGTCTTAATAGAATTCGGACTCAATTGCTTTCTAGCGCTGACTAAACAAAAACGTTTGAATTCAAACGATGAAACCTTAACTCCACTTTTGGATCAATTGATTCCACTTTTGACTACAATATTAGATTCAAAGGACTCAAATTTAACAACACTTTCACTTCAAAGCCTTTACTTTCTTTATACTAAATTTGTTGATTTGTCCGCATTTAAAATATATTCACAAAATATTATGAAAATATTATTTGTTTTACTTCACAAATACGCAAAATTTGGTTTTAATGATAGAGACGACACTAATTCTCAAATGATTGTTCTTTGCTTTAAAACATTGAGTTTATTCATCGAAGAGAGAACTGATATAACTCTAAATGACGACCAAATGGCAGTTCTTCTCTCATATATTGAACAAGATTTGAGTAGTGATTCGTGTCAAACAAATGTCTTCATTATTTTGAAATCAATTTTGAGTCGAAAATACAATTCAATGACTTTTCAAAGAATTATGAAAAGAGTATCGGAAATGGCAGTCATTTCCCAAAACGATAGCACTCGTAATAATTGTTGTCAATTATGTATCAAATATTTATCAGAATATCCGACAAATAATTTGAAAAAGAGAATCAATTTCTTTATAAAACATCTCGAATATGAAACTATTGCGGGCCGGGAGTCAGCCCTAAATGTTGTCAAAAGCGTTATCGTAGCCCTCGATTCCCAATATATCGGTCAAAATGTGTGCACTTTCTTCGTTCCGCTCTCCACGAGATTAGTTAATGAATGGTCCTCTGATTGCAAGAAATCAATCGCCGATTCAATTATTAAATTATTGAAACGAATTAATGAAAGCGAAAGAAATATGTTATTCAATGATTTAATTATTGGTTGGTTTCACTCAAATTCAGTCCTTCAAAAGCTTTTGGCCTCACATTTGTGTACACTTTATTTGACGGTCGAAAACAAGGATTTTTTCAAACGTTTACCGAAAGTGCTTCCATTACTTCAACAACAATTGGATCCCTTGCGTTATAAAAACAAAGATAAGACTGAAGACGAGAATTCAAGAAATGAGGATAACCTCATTTATCAACATTTGAATCTCTTCTTAAAACTTATGAAAACAGATTCTCAGATAATAAAAAAGACCCAATTCTTAGATGACATTAACTTAATATTTGAACACTTATTAACATATCATGTATTGCATCCACACCTTTGGATTCGTGTTATTTGTACTCAAATATTCGGTCAATTATTTTCTGTATATTCGGCCGAAGATTTGGCCAAATCTATAGATAATCCAAAAGAAAAGAAAGAATTTATCTTAAATGAAACCGAAGATGTATTGCAAACAATGGCCTCAAAGTTTTGTCTACTCTTCAGAGATATTTATGAGAGCGAAGTATTGAGCGATCAATTGATTAAGAATTTAGTCTATACTTCCAGAGTTTTTATTTGTTGGTCGAAGAGTACGACTGAAAACATAAATAATAAATCACTCTTTAAATGGATATTAAATAAATTGATTTTTGAAGTAAAATATGAGCTCAAACAGAGTCCAAATATTAACAAAAAGAGAAGTTTAATCTTCAAATGGATGGCAGCGGTTGCAGTTGAACTCGGATCACAACATTTAGAAAAATATATTCTTAATTTTTTACCCTTTCTTTGTAGAGAAGAAACAAATCCTGAAAAACAAAATGAAGAAAATGAAGTCTTGATTCTCGTCAAACAAGTGCTACAACTAATCAAAAGTATTATCGGAACCGAAAAGTTTTCCGAATACTATACTAAAGTGAGAACTGAATTAATCTCCAAAAAGATTGAACGCAAGAAATACATCGCAATTCAGGTATTTTTTTTATATTTTAATAATCAATTGATTAACAATTTATTTGATTAATTAGTCCGTCAATGAAGTGGTCAAAAGTAGTAAAAGAAAAATATCGAAACACAACAGAAATAAATTATCGAAGAAAAGAAAAATCAATGAATTTAAACAAAAGTAAAGTTATTTTTATAAAAAATGTTTTATTAAAAAACTGTTTAATTAATAAATTGATCACAAAATTGATAACTAAATATAATTACAAAATGATTGTCGACTTTTGTTTCGTTTATGTTATTAGAATAGTTTTGGCAATAATTATGTCATTGACTTTAATTAATTAATAATTAATTAAAAATAAAAACAATTGATTGAATCGAACACTTCATTGGGAAAATTGGTATAAAATTAACAATTAATCTATAAAATGAATAATAAGTTTTTTTGTGGCCCTTTTTAAAAGACTAACTTCTCGTTAGTTGACGTCAATTAGAAGTGACAGAAAAGTCAATAGGATTTTGAAATCTGTATTTCAATATAACTGTCTCTAAGACTGACTCAAATGTCTTGCTTTTAGACATAAGACAAACGCAAGGCTTAAAAATGTCTTTTATAGTAACTTTAGGAATGTGACACTCCAGGGGTCGCCAAAAGGGTTGATATAAATATCCCCTGAGGTCGAGGTTTGGCCAAAATATCCGATAGTTTGAGCAAAAAAAGTAAAGAATATCTTATAAAGAGAAAGAGTTCTCGGCGTCACTTTCGCGCCACTTTCGCATCACTTCTTTTTATTCGCCATTTTTTCAGTCATTTTGTCGACGAATTTAGATTTTAAGGCATTTCTGACAAATGAAAACTGAAAACTAGACTTATATCAAGAAATTAGAATTTTGGCACTTTGCCATGGTCATTTTATGTTCCATTTTATAGTACTAGACCTCTTTGTTTGGCGACCCTGGTTATTTGAATTGAGTAAAAAATTAATCTTCACTTTAACATTACACTAATCTTTGATTAACAATGAAATACTAATTTTACATAAAAAGCTATTTTTAAAATTATTACAAAAATTTAATCAACGAATAAATGTATTCTTTAGGACCTCTTCGGGTCGTATTTAAAGTAAAGAATCCATTATCTAATGTGTGGTCTTCTTCTCCGGCTTTTTCTCTTTGTCTCATTCTGTGCACATTTGACAGCGGAAATAAGAGTTGATTACGAGGGCACAGTCTTAACATGACTAGCACTGCACTATACAAATAGATCATTAGTTCTCCATTAGATGCAAACGTTTCGCTATTTTTGCATTAGTTTTGATCTCTTGAAATGTTTTTCAAATTCCAGTCTTTCTTTAAAATTATTACAATTCATAAGATATTAGTTTTTCAAATGTTTTTTCAGATAATATTTTCTTTAGTTTTGAGTTTTGTTTCGATTAACTCATCGAATGTTAAATTCAATTATTATTTTACATAATTTTCTTGAAATGACTGAAACTGATTGGGGTATCGAACCCTTAAATGTGATGGATATGAAAATTGGCACAAATCCCAGATCCTTTATTGAGCTGCAGCTTATAATCACTTATCAGATGATCACAATTGGAAATATCAGTAATGAATGTCCTGCAAGTCTGTAGAGCTTTCCTTCTGTTGACAATCATCTGAATCGATGACTTGATGTTTGTAGGCATACATTTCTGGAACATTTGAGATATTGGAGTGGATACTAATCGATGTCAATGTTGTCGGTAATGGATCCGTAAACTTTTGGGGATAGTTTTCCGAATTGTCGGCTTTCAGTTCAGGTATATATGAAGTCATTATTCGCTCGATTTTAAGCTTACATTCACGCAACAACTCCTGAAATAAACATATTCTCAATTAGACATAACATTCATTTACTCGGAATTTGAATTTAAATTCAAAACTGAATCAAACCAAAGGAACAGAAGGGCTGAAGAGATAACAGTTAGAGCCGCCGCCTATAACTATGAGCCGGATAACTTTGATTTTCAAATGATATTTCATTTTGTTATTGTTTGCTGTCTTAATGTTTATTTGAAACTCGAATTCGAGAAACTATGCATTCATTTGAATGTTTTCCCAAAAAAAGAGTATTGAATTGTTGTAAGGCTCAGCACAACTAACACTCCCGCGAATTCTCAGAAACCCAGAACTTGGAGTTTCAGTTTCAGAGAACTTTTTCATTGAACAGAACTGAATGCATACACACATGCCTTGAGTTGCCTTTCCTTACACTTGCTTTTAGATATCTCCGGTTTGACAAAGAAAACCGAAAAACCATTTCTTATCGGCCTTTCAGTGGATTTTTTTTGTGTAAAAACGTCAATATGTGTTAAAATAACCATTAAGTGGTCTTTAAATTAATAAAATAAAGTGATTTGTGAATTGAACTCAAAATAAATCGTCCAATAATTCAGAGAATTTAGACCCGACTTATATCCGAAAACTTCTCACAATTTCCAAATTGTTTGCTAACATTCATTCAAATAAAACATTTTATGTTTCACTTGAATTGTGATTTGAGTCAAATGAACCCTAAAATTCGGATTTCCATCTCTTTATCGATTCATTTACTAATGTTTTGATTCAACCACTTTTTCATTCACTAATTTAAAACTTTCATCAAATAATAGTTTGAATATATTTTTGACAATAATTTAGGAATAATTTAAGAAATAATTGGAGGTATAATAGGGAGCGATATATAGAGCAATATATCGAGCAATTTATAGTTCAATCAAAATAGTTTCTCAATGAATAATTGTATTTGAAGTGAGTCCCCATTTCCCCCCATTTGCCACTTCCCCCACTCTTTTCCTCTCTTCTCTTCTTTGGTTTATAAGTAATATCGTTATACCGCCTCTTATGCCTCTTCTCTCCATCACTTATAGTGAGAAAATTTTTCTCTAAACTATTATTGATTTAATTCAATATAAAATTCTTGAGAAAAATTATACTCTCGTTTGGCATTCAATTGAAGATAACATATAATCGTTATTTGTCTTTATTGGATGGCCTTTGGTTTCCGGTTGCCCACTATTGCCCCTTGGCTACAATGGCAAGAATTGTAAGAATGGTAAACTGGCAAATGGCAAAGTGACAAATAACTTGATGAGAAAGCACCTGACTTTTACTCATTTATGCCAAATAAGTTTCGATGCAAACAATGAAAAGTATGCGAATGTCTCACATTTAGTCTGAAGTTATTCTCAAATTTTGAATCCAAATAATGAGAAATTTAACACTTATTTTATGCCACAAAAACAGTGAATATTTTATAATTTTGTTTTGAGAGAGAGAGAGAGAGAGAGAGAGAGACCCGGAGATGGCTTAGAGCTCATATTTTCACATATTTAACATTTAAATCAAAAGCAATAACAGAGAACAAGTTGGAAGAGAGGGAACAAGTGGTGCGTTCAATATGTATAGCCGTAATGAGAGTCGATTCCATACTTGAATAGGACTGTAAGACTGGTAAGAACAAGAAGTTGTGCTAACATAGAACATAGCTAACAGAACTAGTACAGAGCTAAGAGAGGGAGGCGTGGTGTAACCCTATTCCAAAACTATATTCTGGGGATGTCTATACTGTCGGCAGATATAAAGTTGGAATTTGGAAAATTGCTTATCGCCTGTTGGGCCCGCTTTGCCTGAAGGCCTTCACGCAGTCTTAGATTGGAGGCATTGGAGGCAAGCCATGGCCACTCTGACAAATAGCTGTGGACGCGATCATCACTGAAGGCCGATAAACAGTACCACTAATACTAATAATAATCAGAATCCGATTCTATGTTTGTAACCAACAGTTTTGGATATAATACTAACTCTTTTCAAAACTAATGGCAATCGAATCGAAAATTATATCCGAAATGACTCGAAATGCAAAACCAATTGTCTCTTATAGTGGAAATCCTCAAAATGAGTCAAATCCTGTTACGTCATTGTCTATAAGCACTGGTATTGAGCTTTTGGGGACGGCTTTTGGACGGCTATCAAAAGTGGCGAATATAATATGTAAGACATTGACTATTGAGTATTGAGTCAGTCGTGAGAATTCAGAAATGGATTCACAAATTCTATAGAATATATGTGTGTATAGACTATAGAGTGTATTGAGGGTCGAGATAATGATCGATCTAATCAAAAGATAGGACAACCAATGAATCGCTTGCATACTATGCACAGCACAGCATACGTGCAATGAATTTAGTATTACATCGCTTTATAACTTAAAAAATTTGTGCTGTGCTTTCAGTCAAGTTATAAGTTATAAGAGAAGCGCACCTTTTATTGGTAGAAACAAAGAGATGTTACGAATTGACACCCGCTGGGTCTTTACTGGCACACATCGGACCAACACTAGGCCTAAGACAGGCCGCCTCTACTCTAGACTCCAGTAAATCTACTGACTATCAAAATTCAGGCAAAAGAAGAGCAAACTATTTAACGAACAATCAGTTGTTTTAACGATTTCTCAGTAAAAATATTTATTTACTGATCGCTAAAAGAAAATTGTTTTCATTCTTTTGTAGTCTTTCCCGCATTTAATGATAGATTACTTCTAAGTAGTTCTCAACTCATAATTGAATCCTTTTTTTTCATTTCAATAATTTCAGACAACGAAAAGTCAATCAATTAATTGAAAGCGAATTAAAAGCGCATTTCCTTTCGATCCCAAGTTTTTTCTAATAATGAGAGGAAGTGCTAATGAGAGGCATTGAATCGAATCTTACTCTTACTATTAAAGGACCTTACTACTACAACAACTACTACAACTAATACTACTACTACTACTTTTACTACTTGATTACTTACCAGTTCAATTCCGGTGATTTGATGCAATTGGAATATCATAGGTATTGAATAACAGAGATTATTGTTTTCAAGTCTAGTGAGGCCTTCGATGGCAGTGGTAATGCTGGCGGCGGCCAACATCGATGGCGGGAACATCGAAAAAGTCCAGTCTATTAGAGGGGAAAATACTGCCATTAATTTCAATTAATTTATTGCCCTTTTTTTGGGTCGATCTCTAGAAATTTGAAACAAAGAATCTTTTTCTCGACTCCAGTAAATGAGTAATAGTATGTTCTTATAGTATGTTCTTATAGTGTGTTCTTATAGTTTGAGCGATAGTATAAAACATAGTATAAGACATATACTGTTTAATAGCTTTTTTTTTGCATTAGAATTGTTGGGATCGAACTTTTCAAAAGTGAAAGACTAATTCAAGGCCTAATCAATGGTCACATGAGAATTGACAACAAAGACCTTAGTTTTAAAATTTTGATTTGATTTTAGTAAACAAATCGTCAAATTTGGTGCTTTAATTCAATTTTGAGTCTTTTATTTGATTATCAGAACAAACATTATTTCATTTAAGAGATAATTAGTGGTAATATTGATATTTTTGAAGAGATGTCACATTTTTGTTATAATTTCATAAAATTCAATATAAAATAAAATCGTTTTATTCTTTGCGACAATAAATTGAGTTCTTTTGGACTTTTGTTTTGCCGATAAGAGTTGAACTTCAAGTGTACGACAATTGTTAATAAAATAATGTTTAGTGACGTCACTATTGGTTAGACGTAATTGTGTTTAAGTGATATCTCGGATTTCTTTTATGATTGCGATAAAGAAAGGTTTCAATGGTTTCCGGGTTAGATAATCATAAAATATTTGGGAGTTTTATTTGCAAACAGAGAATATATGAATGATTGATCCGAAACTTATCAAAGAAAGAGTCCGTAAATACTAATAAATTGTTTTGAAATGCTATCAATGTTTGGGAAAATTGTGTTCACAAGAATTGCAAACAAAAGCCTTTCTTTGGGGTTCATTAGACAATCTGATGGCTGAGACTTAAGTTTAATATTTCATTCCTAAATAACCTGTGTTTGTATTGAAAGAATTTCAATCCATGTCGGCTGACAAGAGTGCACAAAACTACCTGTGCCTCTGTGCCGGTGTTCTTATGTTATAGTATAGTTAAAATCGAAGAATGTATTAAACTTAAGGAAATTCTGAACAGAATAGAAAGCATTCATTTCATTCGAGGCAAACTCCGCCCATATTTCCTTTCCCGAGAGAAGAAACTACCTGTTGATTTGTGTCAGGAATGTGGTGTTTGTGGCACTTTTGTTGCCATTCCATACTCTCTTTTAACCTCAATTCACAATAAGAAATAACTATCAAATAATAGGCGAAACCTATTCTTCTCTGTTTTATATAAATTTGTTCCATAAATAGTGGACATGAATTAACACATTTTCAATGAATCGTATCTCAATTAATAGACATTAGAGAGAAGTTGCATAAACCTTCAATATTATCAAGTAATCAAACTAATTAAAAGATACCAAGGTATTTATTTAAAATTAATTGATGTCTGGGATGTTTGTCAAAGCGTCTTATCAATGGTCTGATCAAAAGTCCGATCAGAATATTGAAGAATAACTGGTTTTAATTAAAAATTTATGAGAATTAGGGACTAATTATTCAATATTTTTATTCTTTTTTAGTAAATGTTTGGACCGATATTTCGTAGTTCTGATCAAAAGATAGTAATAATCGCAAAGGCTTTCCATATGTGTTGAACACAAATATTTTCTCCGGGGTTCGCCAGGGGAGGGATACCCCCCATTATTCTGTACATCTGAATTTTGAGACATTGGTATAACTGATAGAAAGACAAGTCAACTATTCTGAGTAGTCAGACCACATTCAGACCACATTCAGACCACATTCACTTTTTAAAGAGGTCTGAATCAAGTCTTTCATATAAATGAGTTCACTTTTGAAGACTTCACCGAAAATCATATTATATAAGAGCGACAAAACGACTTGAGACGTATCCGACTGGAAAAGTATTAATTGATATGTGAATGAGTGACCCCTAAATCACCCCTCAATGATGTCATAAGCGATGGAACCAGTCTTTCATAGCCGACAACTTATATCTTTTGAATTACTCGATAATATCAATATAGAGGATGCTTTCAATTAGAGGGTCGATGTTTAGGTAAAAACTCTTATGAATTCTAATGCACTCAAACCTATTTCACTAAATGTGATCACAAATAATACCGAAAATTAAATTCTATTTTTAGTCACAAAAGAGGCTAAACTTTTAATTACATTTAAAAATGCAATCAAATTGACTTAAATTGACTTAAAAGGCATTAATTTGTTTTGAAATGAAGAGCTCTTTAAAGACAAAAGAATAAGCCTTACCGGCAGCGCACAGAGCGATGAATGTTTGTGCATGTTTTTTGATTAGTTTGTGAACTTCTGCCACTTTTGGCCATTTGTGAAGTCTTCTGAGAAGAATATTCAAAAAATCGTTTGGAGTGACGGCCGCCAAATCCCATTTGAGTCTATTCAACACTAATAGTTCCCAACACTAAAGAGTAGACAAAAATTTTGAATTTAGTTTCGATGAAGTCTTTAAATATTTTATTAAATAAGAGTAAAGTATTCTTAGACACAGTTTTATGTATTATTTGCTTAAAGAAATTCTTTGTGTTTTGTATTATAGAAAACATTGGTATCCCTTAAGTAAATGTTGAGGTGCTTCCAATGAATGAGTGCTCGGCATATCTCCGGCTCGATATGCTGTGCGTTGACATAAGGTATGAGGCGATAGCTTATGCAACAACTCTGGTATCGCAGGTGAATAGCACAGAATAGCATAGAATAGCGCACAGAAAATAATTTTCATTCATAAAATACTCTCTCAGTTTGAATATTACGGAATGTGTTTTGGATGACAATAGTGTAAGAATAGTGTAAGAATAGTGTAAGAATAGTAAAGAATAGTGGAAGGGTGCCGACTATGTGCCGGTCGTGCCGGTCGCATGTCTCAGCTATGCATCTATTCATTGTTAAAGAATATTTTTAAAGCCATAAGAAGGCCTTTCCGGTGAGTGAGTGGTGGGAAGGGAACGATTTAACAATAAAAAATATGCGCTCTTATACTCATAGTCTTAATTCAGTCGTTTGTAGGACTGCTTTTTGGTCGGTGTTCGGCACTACTCCTAATGTTGTGTTGTGTTCACCTGTTCTAATGGAATGTCAGTGGAAGGCATTGGAATTCCATTAAATTCTACTGACATTCTCTACACTATAAGAGATTGTATGACAAGTTGACAAAAAAGGCTGACTTCTAAAACTTGTTCAGGTATTTGATAACAGATGCGGAGCAGATGAGAAACACACCAATACTTGAGGTCACAATCAATATGGGTTTGATTGTGAACTTTTGCTTACCATTAATTCGTCGATTGTGATAGAGTTGTCTGTATATAAAATTAGTTTATCTGCTGAAAGGGGACGACTTTGCCTCAGCTTTGATGCTAAGAATAAACAGACTGAGCCGAGTAGTTGTAATTGACTCTTGCGAATTTTGACAATCGCTAGAAACCGGTCCAAAATATTCATTGCCATTGGAAATACTTCGTGTTGACAACACTCTTCTTCGCATACCTTCAAACAATTCACAAATTATTTTTAACTTTACTTTAAGACAAATGACAATAAAATTATTGTTAACTTTTCTTTTTCTATTCACACACTTGTGTTAAGTCAACAAATTTAGGCAAAACGTTCACCAAATTTACGAAATAAACGAAATGCAAAAAATCACTGAACGATAAAATTAGACTAATTTTCTCCGACAATACTTTTAAAGAAAGAAAGTGTTAGAAATAATTGATAGCATTTTAAACACTATTCCCACAATAGAATGACTCCATTATTATTGAATTATCCTATTTTCCACTCATTTGACTACAAATTATCACAATTTTATAATTTTTTTATCATAAAAAATATGAATTTTTAATTAATTATTAAATAAAAATATTTGTTTCAAACATATTATGATTTTATCAAATACTTTCTATAAAAAATAGTTAAGAAGTAATAATATTTGTTTAATATTATTATAAGTAAAACATTTGCATAATAAGTAAAATAAGTTAAATAAATTCAATATATGTTTTATCAAAAAACAAATTTGTTTACATTAAAAAAGGCTTAAATATTTCCCACGATTACATTCTAAGGTAACAAAACTGTAAACTTTTTACGATATATTTGATTGAATGCAATCAACTGTTGTTTGAAAGTTAAGAGAAGTAAGTAAGCATGGTATAAGACATGGTATAAGACATGGTATAAGACATGGTATAAAACAGGGTATAAGCATGGTGCTTTATTTAGTTGATACATTTACGGAATGTAAGCTAAGCGGTGAAACTGAATGCAAACTACAATTTAGAACTCCTTATGAGTTATGACTCTTTAGTTTGCGTATAGTTTTCTTTGTTCTCTTTGTTGGAGAGTTGACATCAAAATATTTGTGATAATTGATCCAATGCTTCGATCAGATCAACAGTGGGTTCAGAGTTATGCCTGACGTCTGATAAACTAAAGGCAATATAAGTTTCAAATTTTTTCTTAATATCATATCTCTCTTCCTTTCGGAGATAAAGTGTTTGAAGTTCTCTTGGAATTAATCAGAAGCGAAAGTTTTGGAATTTAAATAGAGACGAACTGGTTATCAGTAACTGAGCCATCAATTCATTGAATTACACTTTATTGCTATAATCGAAAATTGTCTCAACTTATTAACTATAAACCAACACATTATAGCTTTAGTTTTGGTTAAATATATTCCGGGTTAAATATATTTATAATAATTAATTAAAGAAAACAAACTTTAATTAAGTGCCTAAACTGTAAATCAACACTTTGTCAGACAATCCGAACCCAATCACAGAATATGGGATAAAAGTGCAAACCATCTGATATGAGTCCATATGATATTTTAGGCGAATGAACTGCTTTTCATTTGATTTACTCTTTTGTTTCTATGAATGTTTCAATGAATGTAATATACATTTAATGTTCAATACTTTTCAATAAATCTTAAGTTTGAGAACAAGTTTTTCAATAAAAGACAAAACACTTGAAACCATTAAAACCCTTTTGAGAAAATGTGGACACAGGTGTCTATAAGAGCCCGTCCACGAGTACTAATATTTCAAAACAAGTATCGAAGAGAGAAGTGCTGTTCTATCAGTGTTTCAGTTCTCATAAACTGTTACACATTTGATAAAAATAGGATCAAAACAGGAATTGATTTGAAGCTAATCTTTCATTTATTTTATCAAAAATTTATTATCAAAATATTTAGGTTTTGACAAAAGAGTCTGAGAAAAGAAGAAGCGCACAGCATAAGAGCACAACTTCAACACCTGTAGCACAAAAACACTTGAATAGTGACATACCTCGAGCATCCAACCGGCCACCACTTTCCTCATATACGGCTTCAATTCTGTTTGTAAGCATTTGAAATAAGAAGAGCTTATTATATATCGTTCTTCGGTGTACATCAAATTCTTGAGGATTCTGTCGTCGTCCAGAAAGACGGGATCACTGATAGCTTTGGGCTCTCTATTAATTTCAATACATAACAGATCCATAGTTTCGAAAAATGTTTGAAATGTTCACAAAAGGAATACTTTTTTCATAGTCTAAGCATTAATGCATTTACTTTACTCTAATGACGAGTTTGTGTTAAGTCTGAAACTTTAGCAGAACTTAACACAACTGCAGTCACAGTGAGAACAAACTCTTCGAATGGTATGTCGAGAGGACCACAACTAATACAGTCCTGTTTGGGCTCTCTTTCACATCAATTCTAACTTATGATATGAAAGGTCTTTCAAGGCTATTCTCAAGACATATATGAATGAATTCGTGAAAATGGTTGAAACGATATAACAAAAATTGAACATTCCTTCGACGCTTCGACGCATGCCTCACAAAGAGTCGGTCTATTGCCCCGGGATATTCATTAAAGTCGATTTCCCAGGATGGGACGGTGACGCTCCGGCGGCAGTCATAGCAACCTATCAACAATTCTTCTCTCAGTTACTATGACACCAAACTTACTGTTAACACCTATTTCATTATACACACTTATGCTCTAGCTCATTTCAATTGATTATATTGATATATTCAACGCCAACTAATCAATGATTACTTATAATATTGCAATCCTTACAAATCATAAATCAAAAAACACTCTCTTTTTCCTTAAATTTGCAAAATATTAAACTAAAAGGAAAATCTCTAAAACATTTACTCAAAATTTATTAGAATTAAATTTAAGACAATTTTTTTTATTTCATTTATAAAAAACTTCAATTAAAAATCAAATATTAGTTTACTTTTAATTAAATTTATTAAAGTTTTAAAGTTAAAGCATTTCAAGAATTTAAATGTTTTTTTTTAGTTAAAAGCTTTGAATTACAGAAATAATTACTAATAATTATAATTATAAGTGAAAGTGAGTGACAATATTTCTTTGATAATGAATTCTCAATAAACTTAAAAAAAGTTTTACCAAAAGTGTGACTCTGAGAGCCATCCGACGACTCAACTAATAGATCAAAACAACTCTATTGTGCGCATACTTTGAACGTAAATAATAACAATAAAATATGATTTAAAATACAATTTATTTTATTTAACGTTATTTTGAAAGCAATTAATTCAACGAAAATGTATTCATTTGAAAACCTAACCACTGATGAAATGGAAGTCAATTCAATGGAAGTGTCAAATAAGTATAACTCTCGAAGACGTCTGTCATTAGAATCGAGTGATTCGCGTGAAGTCTCTTATTTGAAGTTCATATCAACGCTTCCAAGAATTTGTTCGCCGACGATATGCGGAACTCTTAATTACAAAACTCCCGGAAAATGTTGTTCGATGTCATCGTTAGAATATAAGCCATTTGAGTGGTCTATCGATCAAAGAGCACTCTTAGATCCCTCAGACTTCTCAAACATTGAAGACATTGATTTGTTTCGACAAATTGAAGACAAAATTGCATCCAAACAAATCAATGAAGAAAACGATCGCTTTTTCTCACAAAAAGAGATAATTCCGTCACCGAAAACACCTGAAAACTATTACAAAGAGCGGAGAAGATCGCTATCAAAGAGTAAATCCATTTCTATTCATTGGTCTCCAATTCATTCAAACATTAAGACACCGGAAGACAAGTATATGAGTGAAAGAGATTTTTCAATTGAATGCTTCCGAACTCCTCTAAACTGTTCCAAATCCAGACAAAAGAAGAAACTGTTTGTCGAAGAAAACTATTTGAAAGAAGGATTCAATAGATCCCCAAAAGACAGTGCCTTCGATACAATCGGAAGTCAAAACATTTTGTCTCCGATATATAGTCAACAGTGGAGACACAATAGAGACACTTCTCTTTCTAAAAGATTTATTCATTTGAGTCCAATTAAGAATCAAAATCATAATTATGTAGACATGGAATTCGCTTTAGATGAAAGTCTTAGGGATCAATCGATGCCAACAAACAATAGTATTCATTCTTCGATTGCTTGTGATTTCATTTCAATTAATAAGTCTGAATCCGATATTAATATTTCGATGAATCGACTCTCAACTGATTCATTGGAATCAAGTGTTTTGTCTGATAATAATCGACACAATTTGATACAAAAGTTTAATTTTATGACTAAAACTTCGACGCCCTCTCACTTATGATCTTAACTAAAGTCTTTAGTTTTCAATTAATCCAATTTTAAATTAATTTCTGTTAATAGTATTTCATTTAAACATTTTATTTTTTTAGTAATAATTTGTAAAATTAAAACAACTTTTAATGAGTCTTAAAAATGTATTTAAATAATTAATCGTAATTTCATAACATATTTGTGTTTTAATCCTTTAATATTATTTATTAATAATATTAAATAAATATCAGTTGAATTATAGTAATAATATTACTTCTATACAGTAGACTCTCCCAGTTGTGACTCTCTGAGTTGTGAAACTCTCCCAGTTATGAACTTTTTTTAATTTTTGACGGACTCGATAGACATTGATATCTATTAGTTGTGACTCTCCGAATTATGAATTCTCTCAATTATGAACAAATTGTCAATGCATTTGCCCATTCATATCTGGTAGAGTGCACTGTAATAGCCATTCAATGCTTATATAATTGTAGGGACTATAATGAGTTATTTTTAACATTACACTCTATGGAAATGATTTGGGTTTTTAAAATCTAGAGATATTATCGGTAAAAGTCTTATAAACGGTAAGTCTTATAATTGTGTACTGACTGTAAATTGTCTGAACCCATAATATGTGGCCATTTCTGATCACTTGTCATAATAACCATTTGAACCGATTTATAGAAATTTTATCGGTTTCTATGTTCGTAACATTACGTTATTATTCTCATATAATTTCTCATATAATTATTCATTTAATTGTCCACTTAATTGGTCCACTCTATCATCTAATTCCTTATTACACTTTTTAAAGATCCCTTTTAAAGATCGGTTTTATAATTAAATTAATAGTTTTTAATTAAATTAATTAATATTCAAATTATTTATTGAATTATAAATATTCGTTAATTAGAATGTGGGTGGGTAGGTGGGTGGGTGCAAAACGATTACATATACTACAGTTTAATACGTAAATGTAGTGAAAAATGTGATTTTTTTACTTTTTTGAGACCCCTAATAATTGTGTTCAAAAATAAAAAATTATAATTATCAATCGGGGGAGTTAAAGTATCTGTGTAAAAAATTTTATTGAATTTTATCAATGGGTTTAGAAATTATAGCTTGTTGAGTTGTCCTAGTTAGTTTTTTATAATTATATTCTATTTACCAAGATGAATATCATGATATTAGTTATTTTACAATATCAGAGGACCAACTTTAGGACTTTCTTATTTGGTTTAAGCTTAAATTAAGTTTTACGTTATTTTTCTTAAAAATTACAGTATTTTATTAAATTTTCTCTATTTTTTCAATTTTCGCCTATTTTTTCCCTTATTCTAGAGACCTGACTTTTCGGCTCAGGGGGCGATATTTTGAAATACCCCCCTTTAGCCATCTATGATTTTCATAAATTCTTAGAGCGAAATATATTAAATTGATGATACTTTTTGTCATTTAAAATAATTTATTAAAATACTATCTTGGTCATATAACTAAAAGCCGATGAATATTATTTTTATTTCTAAGAATATTTTAACACAATTATAGCGGACTTCCGTAATCTTCGAATACCGGGTGTTCTGCAGAGGTTTGGAATATCGTATTTTGTTGTGGCGTCGGCTCACGTCTGTTCACTGCTAATACATAAGGGAGAGCTGTTCGGAGCACGTAATCTATCACTGATTTTAAATCAATTATCAAATATTTATATTTTTATAATTAATATAATTATAGTACGAATCCATCACTTGATTGATATAATCCCGTATTGGCCCGAATGGATAGTAATGGCTTTTATGTCTATTCTTTACTTCAGTTTGACTTATGGCTGGACTTTCGATCCAAACTGTCCCCGGGGTTATGTCGGTATGAATTGTTTAATATTTAAGAGAATTTTTTGATTTCTATTCCTTTTCATATAAACAATGACAGGTCCGGGAGGTCTATACGACGGCGCCTCTCATATACACTGCACGGGTGGGGCCGCCGCTGCAATTGATAGATGGCTTTTGACTGAAAAACATATTTACCAACACTTCACCGGTGCTGAAATGTATGACCCTGAGGGTAAATTCAAACTCAAACATGAACCCGAAGGTGTACTAGGTACATGATAGTCAAGAGATAACATGGTCTAATAATAAATTTACTTATTTATTTTCTAACTGAAAAGGGTCGACCAATTCAATAATTCTAACATTCCTTGGCTTACAATTGGGTAAAATACTGATCGCATATCCGAACCCAAAGCAAAGGATCATTCGATGGTTAATTTGGGGAACAATTTTGGGTAAAATAATTGTTTTGTTTTCAAATAATTCTTTTTTAACTCTACTTTAACTTTAGGTGCTTTGAGTGCATTATTCGCAGCCACGGGTTGGATACCATTAAATAAGAACTTGTGGTCATTCAGTTTTATATGTCTGACGGGTGGGGCCGCCTTTTTTGCACTCAGTCTTCTTTATTACTTAATTGATGTATTGCGGGTATGGCCAGAAGGACAACCCTTTCAATACCCGGGAATGAATTCTATTCTATTATACATCGGACATGAGTTAACGAGTGAAATGATACCCTGGTCTTTCAATGTAGACGAGACATCACATGTGGGTCTTCTGGCCAGGAATCTGGTGGGCGTTACCCTATGGTTCATAATCAGTGTTGTATTGGCTCACAATGGGTTCTTCCTTACCGTCTAAGTCATGATTCATTAGTACTCAAATTAGTTTATTTATAAAAGCATTAATAATGAGCTAATAATGAGCTAATAATGAGCTTTAATTATCTTTTAAATACATTTTGACTAAAAATTTTGAGGATAAGTCAGTCTATGGTGTCCTCGAAGGGATGAATTGCAAAATTATTCGTCCATTAAATAATAATTACTCTTTTAAAAAGTTGTGTCAAAAAAGTTTGTTTAATAATATTAATAATTGACTAAAATTTTATTAATTTATTTGTAAATTAATGAATGTTTTACTCATTTTTATATTCCGTTTAAATGAATTCATTACAATATTTATATAAAATATAAACCCTTTAAAATTTAAGTCTAACCAAAACATAGTTAAATGAACTAGACAACCAAAAAAAGTTTAATAAAATCATTTATTTTTGAACTTGTTCGTTTATTCAGGGTACGTCTAAATGTCAATGAAGTGGAGACATTCCAAAAGAAAACATTGATTTCTATGACACCATCTCAAGAGGTGAGGCGTTGGGTCAATCATAAATTTATTATTTCACAAGAATTGAGTGACAAGGTTTATATTTCATTTTTTAACAAATGACCAAGGTGTAAAGTGTGATAAAAATGTCTTAACTATTAATCATTAGAAATAAATAGAAATCTGTGATTAAATTATATTTAAATAGATAAAATCCAGCAAAGTTTACCAAGGTTTACTTCAATGTATATACATGGTTACCACAAAATATACAAGTTAAATCATTGTTTAATACAAAACAAAAATAGAGTTAAACCATTTGAAGGCAATTTAACAAAAAATGGTAAGAAAATAAAAATTTGATTTAATGTTTTAAATAATTTATTGACTTTTATTAAAGTATTTGATTATAAAAACATTTTTATTTTTAAAACACTTACTTAGAATTGTATTGATTGCAATTTTTTAAAATTATCTAAAATTATAAAATATATTAATTTATCAAAAAACATAAGAAAAGTTAAAATACTTTTACGAAATATCTCTATTTATGAAATTTCATGATTATCTCTATCTATAAATTAAAATAGTATTTCAAATATAGTTTATTTGCTATATTGCCTAATAATTAGGTTTCATTGATTCTAGGTTATATAATATTTATTAAAACAAATTTGCAAAAAAGTTTGATTCAAAAATTTTTATTTTATTTTTAATTTTTTTTGATTCACAAATATTTCAAACATTTAAAAGTGTTATGAAAATTAAATTTATTAATAATTCGATGCAATTATTCAATCATTCATTTTATAAATTAATTTCGAAATCAATTTTTAGAAAATTCATTAAAACCATTACTAAAATGTATTTATAATTTTTTTCAAAAAACATTTTATTCTATTATAAATTAATGACTAAATTAAGAGATTAAAAGAGATTTGAGTACATTCACTCTGAATGAGATTCTAAGCAGAATATTTCACTCTATAAAAAAAAGTTAATTATTATTAAATAAGTTTATAATTTACTGCAAATCACGCAAATATTTCTTATAAAAAATTCGAAATAATCTCGAAATAAATGTTCAAAAATAAATTAATTATCAAATGGTTTACACAACAAATAAAATGACATTTTTTTCGTTTAAATAAATATAAAGTAATAATTAAGTTATAATCGGAGGGAAAAGCCATTAAAAAAGTGTCTAAAAAGTCAAATATTTTTGACTAGAAATTAACTTGCTCATTTTAACTTCAAAAGTTTCCGATTTTAAAATAAAATGTTTCAAAATATTCTTTTTATAATTCTATTTGAAACAACCATGGTATATTTTTGGTCAAAATTAGTTTCGGGACGACTGCTTATTATTATAATCATTAAAAGTTGAGTTTATTTATTCAATTGTCCGCTACTTATAGTTGAAATGTTTGTTGTATTAGTAACTGATTGTCGGATCAGTTCTTTTGCCGGTGCGTTCTCTATGATAATAATCCGGTTAAATTGTCGCCAACGCAATAATATTGAGATATAGAGACGGAGCTGAACGAACAGGAATATAGTACCGCCTAAAAAGCCAATGGTGACAACCTGTGCAAATGTCAAATATAGTCATTAATTTATATTAAAATATGTTCTAGCTATTTTTACTTATTATAATCAATTTTAAATGCATTTAACTATTTTAAATTATTTATATATCATTCAGATGAATAAATTGAGAAATTCATCCAGGAACCTTCCATGAAATTGATTAGTAAAGTCTAAGTTATATTTTATAAGACTTAATTGAGCATGCTTATGTAATGTCTAATTTATTTTGCATAAAACTAGTGTTTAATATAGGAATTCAATAAATTGTCGTTAATTTAAAAGAATATATTATCATAAGAATACAAATCATTTATTTTTGTCTTAATTACTATTTTATGAATTATTTTTCAAAAAATATATACTAATAGAAAACGAGTTATTAGTTTTCTTTGAAAAGAAAAAAGTCATTAAAATTCACACAATTGTCTCAAATCAATGACAACAAAAAAAAGAAAAATATTACATTTCTTTTAGCTAATTATGATTTTTCCAATTCATGAGTTGAATAACTTATTTTGGGAAACGTTTTATTTCCCAATAATTTTTCAAAACTGGAATTTTTATTTTAAACTTTAAAATTAAAGTAACATTATTTCAAAATATTTAAAAGATGTGTTAAGATATATTAATCAAATCTTTTTAATTTAAGTTACCTTAGATAACTGATATATAATATTTAAAAAATTAATTTATAAATTATCTAGATGATGCTAAAATCGTCAAAATTATCTGATAAATAAGAGAAATATCTTGATATTTTTGTAAACAATATAATTTAAACATGATAACATCTGTTTCCAAGTAAATTACTTAATTATATTGATAACTTAGTAGTGTTTTTCTTTTAATATTAGTGCAGACATATTGACCATCACTTGTATTGAAGGCTTAAACAAAAGTAATGGAAAAGTCAAGAATACAATCAATTTGTTTAATGAATGCCAACAATAATAAAAGGAGTCAATAATAATAAGGGTTTTAGAAAAGTTGTTTTTGAAAACAAAAAACATATAATATATAGCAAGTTGATAAGGTCTAACTTGGGATAGTATATCGCGTTGTATAATAATTTTAACTAGTTACTTTAAATTAAAAAGTTCAACATTAAAATAGTTATTTTAAAAATTGTTTAGTGAACTAAAATGTTGTTTAATTTTGTTTAAAACGTCGCAACTTTTTTTTGATATCCTTATTTAAAATATATAACGAGATTTTATGCATTATTTTCCTGGTATTTTCCTATTGCTGTGTTTTATTAAATATATGATTATTTTTATTATTATATTGTTTTGTAAAAACAAAAACAATATTGAATTTTATGTTTGAAATTTACCTAAAATTGTTTATCTCTTAATTATAAGAAAGACATTCGAAAATGTTTTTATAATTAAAGAAAACTTTTTAATGATTGATATCCTTTTCCAAAGAGTGGGAGAATAACCGGTAATTTTCATGAAAATTTAGACATATATCCAAATGAAAAAAGTTTTAATTAAAATATTTTTAGTGTTTTTCCTTATTTTTTTAGACAAACCAAAGCCATAGCCATTCATTTGGAATAAAGTTTTGGGAAATTGATTTGTAATTCAATGCAAAAAATACTCATTTTATCGAAAAGATTTGTTATTTAAATAAATCGTGGGTTTTGTGTTAGAATTAATTATTTTAAGAATATTTCAATCAAATTGAAAACATTTTAGAAAGGATCATCAAGATAGTAGGTTTTCATCTAGTTGCTATTAATGCTAACTTAACACTATTTTAAATAAAATAACTTCGAATAAAATTTTTAGCCATTAATTGAACCTAAAATTTAATCGTGTTATTAAATTATATCTAATACATAGTTTCTCTTGATTATAGCCTAAAATTTAAACCCTAGATGAATCCTAGCTTGCTCAATTAGATTTTACGACAAAACCGTATTTGGGATGGCCATGGTTTTTAATAGATATTACACAACTATGGCATTAAAAAAAATAATTTCTATTTAAAATATTAATCTATTTTAGGTCTAGAATTTGAGAAAAATATGAATTTAAACTAGCTCAAAAAATTAAGTAAATTAAGAGGGCCTTTATTGAATTTTTATGGAAGAATTTTTCGCTGCCTAGAGGGTATCGAAATACCCCCCTATATCCCCTGGTGGTCATCCCTGAATCCGTATATAATTAATTGGGATTTAATAAAATTTACTGTTTTTATTTGTTCAGGAATTGAGCCATAAATTAATACAATAAAAATTTATGTAATATTTTTTTTGTATCGATTTTCGCATACTTTACACTAATTCTGTGTTCCCTTTCTTTCACTTTCATTCTCTCTAATTCTCTCTCACTCTCTAAAAATCATAAACTCTGAACATTACTTACATTTATATATTACATAACATTAATAATAATAATAATCTGTTATTTGTTTGAACTGTAATTTTTGAGAAATAAAATTGAATTTTGTTTTACTCAAACAATTGTTAAATATTTCACAGAAATCTGTGTCTGATTTCATCCGAAAGATAATTTTACACTCCATTTGAGTTTTTAAAACGAGTAAAAGACATATTTAGAACAATTATGAAACAATTTTCATAGTTATCCCACTATTTTGCACGATATAAATCAAGCAATAAATTGTGACTCAAAAAAATCTTGTTTTGATACAATACTATAAAAAATTAATTTCATTCTTTCATTAATGAGTTAAACATTAAAACTATTCTTTGAATTCACGTCAATCAATGGACTCACGAAAGACGAGGCCTTTTGTTTGTCTGAAAAAATAGTAACAAAACAATACAGAAATAGTTTATCAAAGGGATCGCCACAACTCTAACATTTTTAATGATAACCACCAAGTTAGTTATTCTATTTATTTTCTTGGCTAATAATGAGAATTTTCCCAGCAAAAATTCAATGGACTAAGTTAAATCATACGAGTATGGTTAATTAAAATTCAAAAATCTCCTAACAATCTATTAATTCAAATAATTAACAAGATATAAAATGATTTAATTTGAATATTCTGTGTTCAGTGACCCATAAGTTGGGCCATAGGTTTTGGTGTTTAAATCGATAAATATATTAAAAAGCATTCGCTTATAATTTATACATTATTTTAATTAAATAGAGATTCAGAGCTTATAAATGAGTTTTAATAAATCTAAACAATTGTCGGCATATTTTTTCAGTAAATAAAGAGAAGCCAAACAAACAATACTAATATTACATAAACTATAGATTAACCGATAATTATAAAATCGATTGAATTCTAATTAATAAATTTGATTAATCATAAAATATAGGATCACATCATAAAAGACAATATATGAAAATGTTATGTCGCGTGCGATCACTACACAGCCTCTCAAAGTCAAATCTCAAATGTGAAAGTTATCGAAGAAAGTTTCGAGGAAATTCCTAGTATATTCTTGTTTAACTCATGCCATATAGTAGCTAGTTCAAATAATTTATAAAAAATCATTTAAAGTTTGTTTTTAACTACAGTGCACTCTCCGAGATATGTATGAGCAAATACATGAAGAATTAGTTCATATCTGGGAGAATTCATAACTTGGAGAGGCATAACTAGTAGATTGCAATCTATAGCGAGTCCTTCAAAAATTAGAAAAAGTTCATAACAACTCAGAGAGTCACAACTGGGAGAGTCTACTGTATTGGTATATAAAATAATTTATAAATTGAGTCTAGAATTTAAAAATTCAAAATTTTAGTGTTTATTTAAGATAATATGAATAACATTTTTAATGCTATTATTATAAAATTGGTATATCATTAGAAAACAAATATTTAATATTTTATTTTGATTATTAATCACCTAGTTAATAAATCAAATACTTATACAGAGCTCTGATTTTATTATAATTTATTGTATTTAAAGACTAAATATAACTTAAAATATAAAATTATGAATCTTTCAGTTATAGCCTCTGTTAAGTGAAACGAATTGGTAATTTACCAAGCTTATATCGGAAATGTAATATTAGGGCAAAATTTCAACACTATTATAGACATTATAGACAAAAGAATAATTGATGTCAGGTCTGAATAATAGACCGCTAAATAAACGCAAAAACTTAATGGAAAAACACAATCAAATCAATCGATTATAGTCTCTATTATAAGCCTTATTAACCTATTATTTATCATTAGTTTAATGTCTTTAGGGCTCAACTATAAGTCAAACGGGTGGGGGTTATGAACGCTCTGTGGGTTTATACTAACCAGCATTTTGGTCCAGAAGGGCCAATCCAACATTCCATAACGAGCCTCGACTGTTGCCCTTTCGATCAGTACATATATGGACCAAAAGACACAAAACATTGATATCAAATTGAATACCAAATTACAGATCAGTTTTCTTCGTTCGCTTCCACTCATATCCAGTGATTCCCACTTTTGAAGAGATTTATTGTTAGAAATTAAAATTAATGTCTTATTATATGAATATTAGAAAAAAATAATTATAATTTTTATACATTTGTTTAAATATTAATGTATTAATTAGTTTGAAAATGTGCAAGATCAATTTAAAAGTTATCAAACTTAATCATTTCCTTTAGTTATAAATGACTTAAAAACTATTTATCTAGAAAACTTATCTAGATTGTATTTTATCTAAACAAAGAATAGATCATTTGAATTAATAAGCTAGCTCTTTTTTATGTTATTAAGGAACTCTAGCAAAACTTTTTCTATAAAATAGAAATCATTTATAATTTTTATTTAGATTGAATCTAGATCTTATAAATAAGTTTGGATATAAACAAATTACAAGATTATATCAAAACAAAAGCACAAAACTATAGTTTATATTTAACTGAACTCTTATTTTAATACCAAATCTCACGGAAACGCTGACAGTAATATACAAACGGAAAGGTATTATAAGAGGCAGAGGTTATTATACACAGGAATTACTGATTTCATATCAAAAGTCAAAAAACTGGTCTTTCCTTTTGGAAGAGACAAACAGTCCTTAAAGTGCTTTATTCAGTATTTTATTTGAAACCTTTTAAATAGTTTTTAAGAACTATTCTTTAAAAACAAATAGATTAAGAGATTTTAAAAGGAGCTTGTTTAAATGTGATTGTTTGAAGAGAAAAGTCAATTGATCCATTGATCAGAATTTGTAGAGACAATAATTGCTCTCTTTTTCCTCTCAATATTGAATGTCAGACAACAGCATAGGGTCTGAAAAAAGTTTATTAAACTCAGGTTTTTCACATCCATTTACTTTAAAAGTCATTATTTGCTAGAGTAAATACGAGCAAGTTTATTAATTTGATGACCTTGGTTAAGAGTATAACTATCGTGGGAAAGGCCCAGAAAGACAATTTTCCACCTTGCTAATTGTTTAATTGATTAATATCTTGAGAATAGAAATAATGTAAAATTGTTTTAAATTGGAATTATATTTAAATTAAAGTCTTGTCTCATGACTTAACTAACTAGCAAACTAGCTAACCAGGGTCATTTATTGTATTAAACTGGCAAAAAAGCAATGAATGTTGAGTTGACTTACTTTATGCAATGGTTTACTTTTGACGGTTAGTTTAAAATGAAATTTACATAATTCACAGTATTTGTGATTTGAGGAACGGATCCATTGTTGTAGACAATAGTGATGGACGTATCGGAGAGAACCCGAACAGAAACAGGGAGTTATCAGTGAACTGGTGGACGACTGACAAACACCAGAGTCGGGCAGATCAGCACCAGAAGTGTCTGTGTTTGCGATGACTGTAATTATTTCGGAGTCGTCACTGCAGTGACATATCCGACATACGGGCATCTCTTCATCGATACTGTTCTTGGCTTTAATGGCTGTCAATGGACTGGTAGTTGAGTTATCACAAACTGGTACCGTTGCCATAGTATTGGTGTCCAAATCTTCAAAATTAATCATTTTTAAGGCCTTCCGTTTTAGTGAAGAATTTATTTTGATTTTCTTCAGACGTTTTTTTATTTGTTTTAAGTTTTCAACCAATCATTGAATGATTTATTAAAATCAATGAATAGTTTATTGAATTATTATTAAAATCAGGAAAATATTGAAATTCAAATTATTTTATTTATTTATTTCTCTTCACTCAATACTTGAAAATAATTTCATATGAATTGGTTTCAACTCATAAATAAAAAGACATTTTCACGGAATAAACTATAAAACTAATAATGAGTCTAAACTTGGAAAAAATCTAATTCATTGTATGGTATTGAAGACCGACAACAACACAATATTATTAAAAAGAGTATATGTTTTCAATTATATTTTGAAGGTAGAGTTCACTCATTTCCAGAGCGTCGACTATTTGGACAGAATATCAATGAAAAGGTATTTATTAATAGAGAGGAAAACACTTACAATAAGTTATAATATTGTTTTTATTTATTATTAGTTATTATTTTCAGTCAAATATCTCTTCAATCAATTGAATAACAAAACTATTGTTTTGTTTTTGTCGGACAATCACTTAATTCACAGACTTTTAAAGAGAGAGAACAGCATAAGAGTAGAGCCACAACAACACTGTGTTGTATAACAACAACACAGGCACTACACCACAAAAAACTGGCCGTCCTTTCGCTATTGAACTGCTACTGAACTTAAGTGAACTCCAGATGTTTAACCAGAATATTTATGCTGTGCCTTGTGTTTTATGCTGTGCTCACAGCTGGAGCAATAGGTAAGGAAGGGAGAGGTATGAGGGGAGGACCTTATCTGGTAATTTTACTTGAAATCTCGAACAGTAGAGTTCAGCACAGAATATGCGGCAAACTATTGATAATATGCCAGTGTTTTGACTACCCGTGCATTCGATAGTGAACTGGATAGTCCTTTGCTACTGCACTGCACACGCACTGAGAGACTGTCGGCTGAGGCATAGGCACAGCCGCATTCAGCAGCACTGAAGGGACAGCCATTTCTGGTATATTTTTGTGTAAGACTCTGATATACAGCTCCTACCTCTTGTGCTGAGCAAAACATTGAATGAGAATACAGTAATAAAAATATAAAAATAATTTTTTGTGTTTTTTGAAATTAAAGCCAAAAGAAAATTATTATTTTATTAGTTATAGAATGTTATTCTGTTCTGTTGTGCCGTTTAATAGATTGTGTGCCGTTTGACCCATAAAACCATCCGTTGCTTCAAATTTCAAACATTATTACAGTTTTGTTATTTTGTCAAATTTCAAAACAATCTTGTTCAATCTCGTTCAGTCTTGTTTATTTAACTCAATTTCACCGACATATTTGAGTTGTCTAACTCACAATCATCATTGAGCAAGATACTTGAACGCTGACCACATTTATTTCCTTTATTATCAAGTCAAATTTATTAAATAATGTCATCGGAAACAAAAATGTCTAATCAGTCGAACTCGAATAAAGTCTCGACAACAGAGAGAATCATCAAAAGTAAGAACATTTTCAATATTAATTTCACTCTTTTACTTCACTCATTTGCAATTTTGCTGTCTCTGTGCCATGCTCATTGCAATAAATTATTGGGTTTATGACCAAGGTACGCCCTATCACTCGTTATAAACAATAAAAGCCAACAAATATTTTATGAGTTGTTTTCCTTTCGGTTAAATCGGGTTAAAACCCGGTTTGTTTTTCGCGCTTTTTATTCATATTTTATTTATTCAACTTTTCTTACCTTGTTAGTTTGTCTAATTTACTTGGTTTTTATCATGGTAAATTTTATAAGAACAATTTGTTGAATAATTTTGTCATCTCTCAAGAATTTTAACCGGTTTTTATCAAAACGAGTTTAATTTAAATTAAATAGTTAAGGTATTTTACCATCATCATTTTCTAATGAATTAATATTGACTATTGATGATATTGTTTGCTTTTTTCAATCGTCAATATTCTTGGTCTATACAATTGATTTAACACTTTTAGTGAACAAAATTCTCACTGAAATGCAATTTTAAAAAAATGTTTTTAAAAAAATTGAAAATCAATTGAATTTAATTTTCTTTCAAAGAGTTTGAAAGTGAGACTAAAAATGTTTTTATCAGAGAATAATGGGTTTGTTTTATTGACTCAAAAAAAATACTGCCATTACCAGGATATACATGATTAACAAGATGTACTTTGATATGATCCCAAAGTATATACTAAGGTCTACTTTAGTATATATTTAGGGTGATATTTAATAAATGAGACTTGGTCAAACATATATTATTTTTCTAATGATTTTCTTTTTAATTAATTAATTATAATATAATAAAATTCTTTAATTTCAAGTTATTTATGTTAAGTTTATTTAAGCTAAATTACCTTGGTAATCATTAACAAAATTACAGTTTTGTGTTTATCAATCAGTAAAAGTGTGTTTGCTATTAGTGTGAGTGGGCTCGAGCTGTAAATTTGAATTAATCATTATTTCAATTTATTGTGACAAGTTAAACTATTTTCATAAAAGCCAGAAAAACAGTTATTCGTCCTAGCCATTTGTTACTGTCACAAATTAAACAGCTGTCTAGGTCAAATCAATATAAGAGAAAAATTTTGTTCATTTTCTAAACAAATTGATTCCAGTTTGAGCTCATGTCATAAATTTATTTGAAAAAAATTAATTGAAATTTAAAATGTTTCTGAATATATTCAATATATTTATGGTGTGTTTCCTTCTGGCTATTCCTCTATTTCTCTTCTCAACTTTAATAAAGAATTTAATCAAAATCTAGACTTTTTATTATTGATTATTTTAATAGCTTTGATTCTACAAGAAAAAGAATAACCAAGTTCATATTTATTGATCATATTTATTGATAATCTCTTAATGTCTGAGAATTTTTAAAGTAATTATAATTATATTTTCAGCTAATTTTAACTTTTCTTTTAAACTTAATTTTCAAATAAATCTAATCTTTAAAAGAGATTATAATTTGATTGAATTTAAAATTACCTTAAATCTAATATTAGGAAAATATAAATTTTAATCTTTTTAAATCTTTCAAAAATGAACCAGTTTATTCTTAAAGTATTGCATAAACAACATTAATAATGAGATTTATTTCATAAATATTAATAATTTCTAATAACTTTAAATTTTAGCATGATGATAATATTGAATATGTTTTAAAAGTTAAATTTATTCTCTCTCTCTCTCCCTCTCTCTCTCTCTCTCTCTATCTCTCTCTCTCTCTCTCTCTCTCTCTCTCTCTCTCTCTCTCTGCGCATGAAAAAATGATAGCTTGGAGGAAATATTTGAGTTAAAAATCAAAGTGATATTTTGCCCCGAAGTTATGTTGACTGTCATCTACAGATTGAGGTCTATCTTCATAGCTGTTTACCTTCCAATAATTTGAGCGACATATATGAGCAAGCTAGATTGCTATTTTGCTAGATTGCTATTTGATTAGTTTGATTGAGTGACGATCTGCACATCCCCTAACGTTTTCCTTTAATTCAAGGTTTTGTATTTCGTTTTTTACTAATTTTTCGAAACAAATTAGAAATTATTTTAAAACTGAATTCAATTTTCAATACAAACGAATATTTGAGGAAAAAATGATATAAATTGAATTCAGTGAAAGTTTTTCCTTAATTTTGATTAAAATTTTCGTTTGTTTCGTATCTTTAAAATAGCAATTAGTGGCCAAAAATGGCGGACAAAAGTTGAATAAAAACAAAACAATGCAATTCATTTAATTGACAAGAGTATTTCTCTTATCATACATCACTATAATTCCTTTCCTGTTGTAATTGCCAGTGATCCTGCTGTTGCCAAGGTAGTTTAATTTAAACTCATAGCGAAACATTTATTTGACCGCCATTTTATCAATGATTAATAAGTAATCAAGTTAGTTTTAATTAAGAATTATATTAAGCAAAATATTATTTAGACGAAAAAGTGACTTGTTACATTTTATCGAAATAGGAAATTTTATTCTGTTGCATATTAATATCAGGGTAGTTTATCGATCAATTAAATCTGTTATTGTGTATGTATGCAATGAACCTTGGTCATTATTGCCCTTTGTTGGACAGTTTCGTTTTTGTGGTATTTTATTTATGAATATTATTTTTTGGGCGTTTCCTTATGGCTGACACTGTCATCCCTTCCCCTCATTGAGGAACGACTCAAAAACTATTGTAATATATTGTGAGGAAAAACGAGAGAGAATGAGACGAAGAAATATATGCGGTTTTGCTATAAATAGTGTCTCTAATAATGATTTATTGTTACTATAATTGATAGATAATATACTTTTTGGTTGAGAATTAGAAGACCAATCAATCGGCACCGGGTCTGAGGGCAGTCGATTTAATATAAGACTTATATATGAGATAAAACGAGAAAATAATAAAATAATGAAAAACTCAATTTTCGACTCAAATAAATCATTTTAACATCAAATCAAATACAAATCACAAATTATTAATTGATTGCAAGAATAGTATATTTCTTTACCATAAATTCATATTAACGACGTTTTGCTGTAATTCTTCATAACATCAAATCATTTTCTACTTAACTATTATTATTACTACTAATTATTAATTATTATTATTTTGATTATTTGTGTCTAAGAAATGATTTGAATAGTTTTATAGTAATTTCATCCGAACTAATCTTTCCTAATTATCTAATTAAGTCATGTATTTCAAGCATTTGCTTGATTAGAATTGATTGCCTTATGTGCCCGGGTGTAAATAGGGCTTTAGAATAAAGCCTTTGCCGGAACCGTATTGTAGTATAATGTATATAATGGATATAATTTATATATTGTATATAATGTATATAATGTATATAATGTATAATGGTAAAATTATTCTCTGCAAAAATTAATTAAAATAATGGCAATATTTTACCTCTTAATGGCATTTATTTCATTAACATTTGCTTTTTAATTAATGTAGCTTGTTAATTTATAACTTTATCGAACCTTTACTGAATCATAGATTAATAATTTATATGATCTAGACAGAATTCCAATGTTTAGCATCAAATGACCAAATTTCAAAACACAATTTATAATTTATATTATTGTTTGATATTTAATATACAGATTGTTATCGAATGACCTTTTCTTAATAAATTTGCCAAAAAATATATGAAATCATTGTATATCTGATTAAATAAGAAACACTAAACTTTAACAATTTTATCTAGCTAAATTTAAATTCAATAATTTTATAGTTTTTTTTAAATGAAGAAAACTTAAAAGATAACTTTTGCTCTTCGATTTATATTCAAATCCCTTTTAGCCATTTTAAGTTTTCCATGACTACCTTGGTCAGCTTTATGTAAAGCTAACCAACATCTTGAATCGATCAAAGTATGATAGATGAAAGTTTAAAAATCAAATTTTTAAAGTAAAACCCATTTTAAAATTGAATAAAAAGATTAAATTTTGATATTTGGCTCCAAAAGGGGTCATAATATGATTACTTTCGGCATATTTTTGGCCAAAAAATAGAATATAAGAAAAATTCACTTATAATCGGATTTTCTTAATTAAATTATATTCAAACGGTCGGTTAAGGCGCTCAGCCCTAACTTAGCTTTTTATTCTGTGCCCAAAAGCTGTTCCTTTAGTTTCTTTTAATCAGAACTACACAGATATTTCACCAATTTTACACTTAAATTGTTGCTAGATGAGACTATAATTACAAATAGAAACGACATTTTCAACAATTTGTGTCTATGTTTTTGTTGGCTTTCATCGTTCGCACGGACTACTTATTCTGTGCAACTTATTCTCTGCTATTCATTGGCTTCCAATCTATTGTGTAATTAAAATAACAATCAAACGCTTGGATTCATTCCTTTTATGTCTCTCTCTCTCTTTCTCTCTCTCTCTCTCTCTCTCTCTCTCTCTCT
>JAQFZM010000128.1:0-51223 GCA_034695785.1 Galumna obvia
CTAAGCCAGTCTTAGTGGCGCCTAATTTCATTAAAATGGATACACCTTTTCTTTCATTTACATATGGCTAAGATTCCAGGTCTGCTTTAAAGTTTAAACTTTACTTCAAATCTTAACTCAACTCAAACCAAACTATGAACTTAATCTCAAAGCTTTGTATTAAGAGATGTATTTTACTGATTATATTATTTACAGTTCTTTAATGTTTAGATTTCAAGAAATGTGTTTCAAAAAAATCAATTTTTCATTTTATAAAATCAAATACTCTTTCATATCCTGATTATTGAAATATGAAGAACTCTGGCCAAGGTAGACCAAATCGAGTACAATACTTGATAGTCAAGTACCGTTGGTTACTCTATGTATGATAGATACAGTTCACTTTTGTCACCCATAGATAATATATGAATGACTTTTTTAGAGTTATGATTTTGGAAGTAGTAAACCTAGTGTATCAGTAGAAAAGGTTATTTTACCCAAAATTATAGAAAACATTATTATAATGAATGTGACTCAACTAATAACTTATAAGTCATTCATTATATAAAGTCAATGGACTCAAAACTTTCCTCATTATTAATGAATCATTAATATGTTTGAATGATCCAGGAAAAAAGTAAACAATACTTTGTTAATAATGTTTAAAATACTGAGATTTTTATACCAAAATATAATTAAGATTTAGGGTTTAACCTTTAGGTTTTTCCATGTTTACATTCATCATTTATCTTTAAAGTAAATGTAAATAATCAAGGAAAGTCTAAACACTTCATGGCAACTTAAAGCCAGTAATGTTCACGTTTTTATGCTTTTCTATTGTTTTAATAATCAATTTATGAAGTCTTCAATTATTTTGCTATAAAACCATTACTTTATGACTCATTTATGAAATCCCACATTCATTTGACATATATATTCAATAATTAACTTGCAAATTTTTTCAATTGCTACCACTGGTATAAACATTGAACTAAATTAACCATGTTAATTTGATTTTGATTAAAATATTTGAATTAAATTTAATTGTATTTAAGGTCAATGGATGGCGCGTTCAGTACTACAACTGTAAGGACTCAAACATTTGGTAAGTTTTTTAGTTTTTAATTATTTAAGTCTTAATACTAGTTTTAAAACATTTAAAATCATTTAAATAATAAAGTTGAATAAGGAAAGCAAATAAGCCATACTCATTTTTAAATATGCCTTCAGTCAAGTATTTTAATTGATTCAATCATTAGATTATCACAAATATAAAGATATCACTGAAGTATTCAAAAAAATATTAAATAAAATGCAAATGAATGTGAAATTGATGTGAAGTGCAGTAGAAGTCAATTCAATTTTTAACTTCTAATTTCATATTTATCCTGTAAAAAATGAGTTAACAATTTAAACCATTTAGATTTAGTACAACTTATGCCTTATTTTCCATTAAATATATTTCACTTTAAAGACTTGAAATCAGTTTAAGATTTATTTATATAAAAAAGTTTGAAATAGAAATCACTTAATTTCTAAATATATTTATTAAGACTATCGATCTATTATTTAGTGTTTGAGATAAAAATAAGCTAGTACAAATTCATCATTTTCATTTTAAAAATTGAAAAATTTTTTAGAAAGAAAAATAACTGAATAGAAACTAGATCAATTATTTCTTAATTAAATCTAAAATGATAATTATATAATTAAAATAAACTTATTGAATGTTTAACGTCTTAATTGAAAAAATTTATCCGAGGATTAACTAATAATTAATTAAAGGTTTAATTCTTTGAGTTCAGAAGAGGATTAACAAGTAATTATCAAGGAAAGTCATTTCATTAAAAAGATATTCATAAAATAATGATTTATTCATTAAGTGATAGCTATGTTTATGATTTCAAAATCTTCATAGATAATTCGATTAATTGTGAATTTGCTAATTAATTAGCCTTGTTAATTATGGATTAGTACTTTTTTTTGACAAATTAGTTTAAAAATCGATTAAATATTTCTCAATAACTTATTGATTGAACCAAAGATTTAATATTTACTCCAATAAATAATAAATATATTAGTAATTAACCGATGATTTCATATTTTGTCGACAATTTTTTTATAACCATTTGTCGATACATTACTCAATATTATCGATACTTTTGTGACATTGGATTTAAATAAGTTTAGGGATTGATTGCTGTCATATTCGTCGGCGTTGACACCAATTAAAACTATATCAACATTTATTTCGATTTTCCCACCGATTCTTGAATTTTATATAAAAAGTCCGAAATAAAAATATAATTTATTTAAATTTAAATACAAATAAAATGAAACGAAAGAGTAATAAACCAGTAATTAACAGATGACAGAACTATATGTCTATTAAATCAATTTTAATGTTATTTGAGGCTATAAATTAGTGAACTATTTTTAAATATTTCCAAAACTATTAAAATCTGACAAAATTCTCATTTTATGGCTTAACTATAAAATGATTAAAAAATGACATTTTCTCACATTTGGTTTATGTGACATTAAATTATTTAAGACTGAGCAAAGGTAAGCAAGGTAGATTCAAATGAATTAATGAGAACTTATAGTCAACTAATTATAATTTTGGTCTCATTTGAGTGTTTGATTTATGGGCTTAAAATTTTCCACTCAAAGGTCAAAGTGTAAGACAAGTGAAGCTCAGAGCTATGAAGTGTAGCTCTATTAGATTAAATCATAGACTTAAAATTGCCCTAGGTCACTGTTGATCTAAAATTCAAAGAATACATTGAATTGTTGAGAAAAAGGAGATTTCTTATGGCTATCCCTTAGAATCGGTTCAAAGAGTTGCCAGAAGTTACCAAAACAATTAGTGAGTTAATTAGTCAAATTAATTGTAAACTTTACTCTTTATTATAATTTGCGGACAGTTTAGAGATATTGACTTAAAGACAATTAACTTAAATTAAAGTTAATTGAGGTTTGACTCAACACTAATTGGAGGCCAAACGTCACTCAATATTATGATAAACATCTAATGATTGTAATCTTTAAAAAATATATTAGTTTTGCCTCAAATTATTATTAATTCTAATTTAAAGACATTATCTCTCAAAAAGTAATGATCAGGGTATCACTCAAATGAAACCAGCGACTAATGACTTGATTTGCCACTAGCAAACATAGCTAGATCGCTTGAATTTGTTTGAGAAAAAAAGTGAATTCCTCGACAAATCTGATAATAATAACAGGAAAAGAAATCATATTTTTGTCCCTAAAACATGCTTGATCATTGATCTTTGCAAGTAAAGCTCTGATTTTAATTTCAGTTTTATTTGAAAGTGATTAACACTTTTTATAAAATTCCTGATTAAATGATGAATAAAAAAAAGTAAAGATTGACATTGGATTAGATCTTCAAATGTCCTCTCATTTCAAGCTATTTATGCAAAACATTTTCATTTGAATAAAATTAAAGTAAAAGATTTCGAAATATAAGTAAAGAATTTTATATATTTTTCCCATATTTTCAATCAAAACATTTCGTGACAAATGTTTTAAATTTTTTAAAGATTTTATTGAGAATTCTATGAATATATGTGAAGACATCAATCATTGATGTGTCAGATGAGATAAAAGGATAATCAGTTATGGATTGAATCGTTTAAAAATTGTATTAAAGATATTTATTTTCAACAAAATGTTATTTAAATTTATTGGAAATTGAAATTCATTTCCGACAAACTCGAGGCTAATATTTATATAATCAAAACAAAATGCTTTTACTTTTATATTCAATGTTTTTTTATTAAAACACTTCATCTCAAAGACTGTGACTTAATTAGACTATCAAAAGGATCGACACCTTTAGAGATATTTAATTATTAATGAATTGTTGTTCTCATTTATAGAGAGGCACAGAAAGGGAGAGGGAGAGGGAGGGAGAGAGAGAGAAACCTCTGTTTTGGCAAAATATTAGGAATTTTAATAAAAATAATAGTTTTATGCCTTAAATCTACGCAATCAATGAAATTCATTCAAATGAATAATAAAAATCCTTTGGGCTAAAAAATAAACAGGGTCTCTTTTCCTATAATACTTGACTTAAAAAAATAATTATTATTTATTTCGAAATTCTCTCCGAAATAAAAACATTGAATTTTATTTAAACTGAATATTTTTTTAATAATTTTACCATAAAATAACGTTTATTATTGAAAGGTAACTTTAATTAGAAAAATTAATCGGTTAATCAAACCTTTAATCTTAACTATTTTCTATTTTAAAAACATTTACTAATTTATTTCGTTAATGAAAATTTGCTTTAAAAAAGTTTGCAAGTACTTATTAGTACTTATTAGTCGATTAACCTTATATTGATTTCGTACAATAAGTATTGGATTTAATGAAACTGAATAATAGATAACAAAATCATCTAATCTTGCAATTAATATAATGTTATTTTAGATATAATGATTGTTCTAATTTCAAATTGAATCTATGCCAATATTTAGTATCAATTTCTCAACAAACTCATTAGTAGAATGACCAAGGCATTTAAATTGACTTATTTGTTAAAATGTCGAGCAAAAGACACTCCCGTCAGTCACTCCTTTAAGTTATATATTCTTTTGCTTTCATTTTCTAATGAATTGTCAAATAAAGTAAGTTTTGTTTTTAGTGCTGAAGGCTTTCAAAACAAAACACAATTTAAATGTAAATTTTTATAAAACATTCGATAAATTAGTGAAAAATTATGACATTTTTCGTTAAAACAAAAAAAATTGAAATGATTTCCTCGTTAATTATTCATTAATTAAAATATCGTGTTCAAAGAATTAATGTTAGTAACTAGTTACATTAAGATTAAAGTTGTATTTAACCTATAATTTCTTTTTGCCTTATTATCAATTTTAATGAAGATTATAATGGCAAATTATGATCATGTTAAATTAACTGATGACTAAACAAAATTCAATTTTAAAATAAAATAATTTCAAAATTCTAAGTTTAGATTAAAGTTTAATTTAAAACTCTTTTACTATTATTAATAAAAATGAAAATCAAATCAATTGAAGAGATGAGCTTTTTATTCATCTCTAAAAATGCCAGACCTCTGAGCCCACACATTGAAGAACTCAGTTTTTCTGAATGTTTGGGCGTTTTTTTTCAGTCAATAACCGTTAGAGAAGACTCGCCTTTTGTTTATGAGCTTTTGTTAAACGTCTTCACATTTTTATCACTTAAAATTGTTTTCACAATTGATTTTTATTCAATTAACTGTTTGTAAATGAAATTTAGTCTAAAATTATTACCTTGATCAGTTAATTTGATGCTAATTTATGGAAAGACTCTCGTTATATACTCATCTATTTTTGGTTTTTCTTTAATATTTCAATAATTCTCAGATTAAATTTAAAGATATTAGTAATGAAGCTAGGTTATCTTTTGATAGAACATTTGAATGATATAAAGTGTGGGAGGGCTCAAACAAAACTAAAATTAAATTAGAAGAAGCATATCATCCGAAATCATCTTTAATTAAATATTTTTATAACTTTCCTCAACGTTTTCAATGACTTTTCAATGAAACGTTTCTTTTAATTATATTCTTTTCAATTTGCTTTCAAATGAAAATTTGGCACAGAATGAGATCTGAATATTCAGAGAAAATTTCTTAATAATCCTGAAAATGATCCGTAACTGATCTGAAGGAAACGAAGCACCGATTTTTCCAAACCATTGATTAAAAGATATATTGGAATGTTTTCTGTCGAAGAATTTTGTCACACATTCTTCAGTTGTGATCAGATTCATATCAACCACAGATTAACTTTAAAAATTCAAATGATTGTATCTCATCTCCAGAAGAATGTGTGACAAAAATCTTTTGGTCTCAAAAAATAAATTCCAATCTTTAATGCAATCAATCCTTTAAGAGATCAGAAGTTTGAGTAAAAGTAAACTCAAACTAAATATTTGTTGTCTCGAATCTCATTTTAAATGAGTTTACTTTTAAGAAATTAATTTCATTTTTTACTTCTTTTCCCTATATTTGACTTTAATTTATAGCTTTTCAATGAATGATCTCATTTTGATTTTAAATTTTTGAGAAAAAAATGAATCAATTTTTTTAAAAATAAGTCCAAATGAATAAATAAATTTCTGTTTAGTTTATGATAAAATTTTTTCAATAAATTCATTTATCAAAAATTTATACAATTTATACAATGTTTAAACTGTTGGAGAAAACTCTATAAATTCAATATAAATATTTGGATCAATAGTTAGTTATTTTAAAATTAACAAAAATTTTGAAATAATATCACATTTCGATAAAAAATTATTAAAAGATAAACATTAATAACCGATAAAATTAATAATAATAATAATAATATTTATTAATATAAAACAAACAAAAACTCTTCTTTTCAGTTGATATAATAGACCTGGGGCTAATAATTTCAACTTTCAGCTCACTTTCAACTTATTTTTGTTCTAATTTTTAAGTATTTTTATTGTTTGATTTAAAAGTTGTTTTTATTTAACTTTTTTTTACTGTTGTTTGACTCAAATAACAATTATTAAAGCGATAAATGAAATTTCACTGAAAAAAATTCAGTTCGTTTTCAATTGATATCGAAGTCTAATCTTTAATTTATTTCAAATAAATTGCATTCAATGTTATATCAAAACTACAATAAATATAATAATTCAGACATTTTTTCAACAAAAACTTATTATTATTAAAATACATTTTCCTTTGAAATAAATCTATTTATTAGGAAACGTATTGAAACACCTTTTTTATGTTCAAGAGCATAGATGATCAATGAACTTTTATTTTTAATTCTTTTTAGTTTTAGATTATTTGATATGTTATTTATACTTTAATCCCAGTTTTCTCGGATTTATTTTCCCATTAAAAAAAAGGAAATGTTATTGAAGTCATTTATTGTCATTCAAGTGAAAAATGAAACTTTTATCTCGAATAAAATTACCCCGATTTAGTTTAGCTCATTTTGCCATTAGCTCTGTATCCCTGATTAAAATTTTCATTAAAAATTCGTATTAAGAGGTTATTTTAGAAAAGAAATTCTGTTTTTAATAAGTTATGAAAAAAATTAATTTTAATTTGATTTTAATATTAATCAAAAATATTAGAGTCGAGGACATAATTCAACAATTGAAAGGTTAGATCATTTAAATTATCTCTTTGTATAGTAAAACATTTTGAAATTTAAATAATTATTTATTCAAATCGCAATTCATTAAAATATTAACTTTAAATTCAATGAATTAATAATTGCTTTAAAATAAATGATATCAGAGTTTAAGATCTTTAGATCAATACTCGAAGCGATTCTCACGAAAAATATTTAACACAAACTTTTGATAAAAAACTAAATATATATAAAATATAATTAATGTTTTCAAAAATCAAAAGAGTAGAACAGTTTTTCTCGAAAAATATCAGAAAACTTATCTTTTATATAAATAGTGAAAAATAGTGAAATTATTATTGTTTTTGCTTTTCATTTGATTTCAAACAATGATTACTAAATCATTAAAAAGCGATCAAATTTGTCTCAAATCGATTTCTTTTGTTTGTTATGTAAATGACTTGTATTTATTCAATCGGCTGTAATAATATTCTGATCATGTTAATGTTAATTTACATTCAATAAGCTGTAATTACCCGGAAAGTTTTTCTATTTACACTTCACTTATGTTAGTTTTAAAGCAATTATGTAAAAACATTGCTCTACACAATAGCCAATGGCTTCTAATATCTATAAATTACAATCTGATGATGTTTTCCCTTTCCCATGCATATATTTTTACCTTGCTACTATTAGCCATTCAAATAGAATCTAGGCTAAACCCATCAATGAAAAACAACTTGAAGTTCGTTTAATTTGAAAAAGAGTTCATTTCGATTTCGTAGACTAATTTGTTATGTTATTATCTTGTCAAATTGGTCTAATTTATATAATCAAGTAAGATTTTATAGAATTAAGTCATTCAAAATGTCTGTCAAATCGATATTCGTTGAACTTATCATTGAATATACGTCTGATTTGAAATTGATTTGAATTATTTGCAATAAATCCTTGGCTATCATATTATGAATAGCCATAGCTTTCGCCTTTGAAATGACCTCAATTGTATCAAAAGTATAAAAAGTATAAAAAAATAAATTAAATCAAAATTTTAATCCAATAAACTTATTATTGATAATCAGTTGTTTTAAACGAAACGATAAATTCATTTAATTTATGTAAATTCAATATTAATTAAGAAAATTGTGTTTCTAAATAACAAACAAAAATAAATGATTTGTGGCACAAAAGCCATTAATTTTATTCAAGAGTCTATTTCACAATTTTTTGGTACTTTTACGCAATTATCTAAGAGTTTGAAAAGTTTTTCTGTTAATATTTACAAATTGTTTCAATCAGTTAATCAGTTTTGGATAATATTCTGAGAGTAAACCAATTGAGAGCCAAATAATTTGTGCCGAAAATCAATATTCGGTTTATTTCGTGACTGAAATTATTGAATTCATTTCATTTAATCTAAAGTTAACATTGAACTAACCTTATCCATATTAAAAACGTCTATACAGTGTACAAGGAACTATAGAAGTAAACATTTATAATACCTATCAGTTAATTAAAAGAATTCACCTTGTTTTCTATCATAATTTCATTTTTTATCATAATTCCTTATTTTTATATTCTGTGCAATACTGTAGGAAATATACCTTTCATATTAAGAGTTAAGGAAAAGTTAGGCTTTTTGCCAGAATTAACGGTTAATAATAATGATAATAATCGTATCGTTTGTAAGCAAGAGATGAGTCTTTAATCTATTCCTAAGATATAATTCGGGTTTTTCTTTGATTTATTTTAAACTCTTTTTTTGTGTTTTTAAAATTGATATTAAATTTTGAACATTCAGTTCACATTTATTTTGACTCAAATATCTTATGATTTAAGATATCACAAAATACTGGAATGAAATTAGATTTTATTTATATCTTATATTTCTATCGGTTTTTTAAACTTCTGGACTCTAATCTATTAAATTCAAATTGAGATCTGTTTTTATTTTTGTCGAAAATTTAGGGTCAAATTTCACTTAAACTAAATGATTTACTTAATTTTTATACTAACCATTACTATAAGACTATAAGACTATTCAAAACTAATTAAATCCAATAAATTTAAGTCGAAAACATAACACGCTTTTAATGACTGCTAAAAGGAAAGTAAATTTTCAGTAAAAAATACAAAAACCAATTTGTCTTTTAAGTGAAAAATAGAGAAAAGGAAATATTGAAATATTATGTAAATTTTCATCAGATATTTCGTCAAATTTTTACAAAAATATTATTCAATAAAATAAATAAAATTATTGATTAAAAATCAAATAATAAAAATATATTTTATTGAGTAAACTTGGAGAAATTGATAGCTTATTAACTAGATAAATCTGAGGTATTTGAACAAGGAAAAATACCTCACAGAAGTGTAATAATTCAAAATAACCCTTTGAGACATCTGTTTGTCTAAATTACTAAGTATTTCATAAACAGTACCTCCGGTTACCTTATTTATCATTTGATTCACCCCTTTTATCATTTATTGATTTTAACCTTGATATATATATTTTGTAATTATGATAAGCAAATTCCTATGAAAACACACCCATTCTTATTAAGTTTTTAACAAGATGTGCTTGACATAGCATAACTTGGTTATCTAATTAGATGTAGTAAACAATTTTTATGTGAATTAATTTAAATTTAATTTAATAATTTTATTTTTATAATTATTAGTTATGGTATAATATTATCTAAAATTAGCAAAAGTTAATAGTATTAATAAAAAAAACGATTTTTTTGTTGATTTCAAACGCATTTATTTATCAAATAATTTAAGTCCAAAAATAAATTAAAATTATCTAAACTTTCGATTAATTAAAAATTTATTCAGGGTAATTCATTCCCCGCAAACCAATAGTTTAAGAGTAGATTCGAATTTGGAAATTATCAGATCTGGAAATCGCTGTGAACTGCATTTTCAAATGGTCTCTGACTTATACCATACACTTATTTAAATTTCTATTTATTTGAAATCATTTTTATTAATTCATATATAATTGAAAAGCATTTGAAAAATCATTATTTAATTCTTTGATCAGAACATTATATTTATGTTTATTTCGTTAAATCGATTTCGTTTCCGTAATTAAAGTATGATTGATTTGCACCTTGCTCAATTGTATCTGATTTTTGACAAGAATTAATTTATTCTATTTAATTATTTTAAGTATAAATTTAAAGTTAAGCCACTTCTGAGAAACGCTAAAAATAAGTATCAAAACTTTAGTTAAATGAAAAGTAATTTTAATCATTTGTTCAATCCCTTTTTCTCTTGGTCATTTTCTTTTCTATTAACTAAAACTACCGTTAAATCTATTCTTTTAAAAAACATTCATATCATTCATCAAAAGTCCATTATTTGTGTCTTACGTATAATATCCAATAAAATATAAATTACCAATAATTGAAAACGTGATCTATATTTAGCTATATTTAACTTGATCGAATCAATAATAATAATAAATAAGAAGGGTGGGTTTTCAAAAAAATTGACAACTAGAAGAGCTTTTTATTTTAAAACCAAAATAACAAGAATAAAATGAAAATATGTTCCAGTGATGGACTTTTGGCTGAAAATCTCATTTCTATCTGTTTATGAGTATTGAATCGTTTTATTACTCGCATTAATCAGTTTTATTCTGATTTATTGATGACAGTTGTCGTCAATTGAGTTGTCATTATTTTAAATGATCTACAAATGAATAAAAACAAATAATGAGAGAATATAGGAAATAAACCAATCGTTAATTAAAGTCAAAACAAATGGAAAATTTTGAGACAAATTCTCGCCTTAAAAGTCATTTAATTAACAAATGGTTTTCGTTGTTTTCAGGCAATTCTGATATTAAGATTTTTCAACAAATATTTCCTTAAAGTTTTTATAGTTTTAGACTTATTTAAGAAAAAAGTTTTACTAATATTTTAATTCGAAATAAAATTTGACGAAAAAATACGATAATAAAAGCAATTAAATTAAGTTATATTTTGTGAAATTATCTAAACTTTTCTTTTAGTCGAAAAAAATGTTTCGCTGCAAAACTATATTTTCATTAGATTTTAAATATTTCTTTTTTTTCATTATTGAGTTCCAGTTTTTAGTTAAACAGAAGTGAGTTTTCATTTGAATACTTTTATTTGACTTAATTTATAAATAATAGCATTAAATATCAATAAAAATAATTTAATTTAATTGACTTACATTCAAATGCTTAGCCCTAAAGAAAAATTATTTGTATTTATGTTTTTAATTTAAATAACATTTACTTAATTACAATCCTTTCAAAAGTTAGACTAAAAAAATCTAATTTCAGTTCAAAAACAAGTTTTGATTTTAAAGTAAAAATATATAACAAATTAGAGAAAAATATGTCTTAAATGGAAGAATACATAGTTTAGACTCGAGTGAAGAAAAACCATATAATCCATACCTTTGTTCAGCCTTTTTATAGTTCAGAGAAATATATTATTAATAATTTTATTTCTCAAAAAAAAGTGTTGAATCTTTGAAGGTATGAATTATCAGAACATAAATCCTGAAAAAGTTCTCATTGAATTCCAGCCTTTGATTTGAATCTGTTTTTCGTTTCTATTGTTTTTTTTAATAGTTTAAAGTCTGTTGTATTCACTTTTGTCTGTTCTACGATCAGACACGATCTGTATGTTTTGTGGGTGACGGCCGTTCCTCCGGTCCTCGTTTTTATTAATAACACTCAATGAAAGATTTCTTCCGATATTATAGATTTAAAGAATGTTTTCGTTTAAAAAAATAAGAAATTCAAATATTATTCTTAAAAAAGTCATAAAATATTTACATTTTGGAAATTAACTCAAAAATTATTATCAAATATTGGTTTTTTATTCAACCATTTCTTTTCCAATGAATAAAATTTTTTTTTTCTTATTAGTTGTTTAGATTTCAAGTGATTTAATTTTGAAAATTTATTTTCATTTAGTTATTATCTGTCCCTAAAGGACTAATTTTTAATACAAGAAAAAAAATTTAAGAAAATGTTTGACTTTTAATCTGTATTTAAACCAATGAACTGATAATTGGAAACTTATACCAGAAATTATGGCATTAAGTGATGTATTAAAACTTCTTTTTTAAATTCTGGGAAATATTTTCGGATAAATAAAAAAAAGTTAATAGAAAAGGAAAAGTAATGATAAACTTCTAAATGAAATCTAATATAATTCGTTAATATTTTGTGATATCATTTTACAGGACATTAATTTGTAAAAAAAATACTTTTATTCAATTAATTATGAAATTAATATTTGGCGCAAATAATTGAATTTTACTTCAATTGACTATAATTTTCATGTCTTTAGAAAATAAGAGAAACTTATAATTTAAATCAATTTTAGATCCAATCAATAAATTAAAAGTTCTAGATCAAATTATTCGATAATAAAACGATTTAAACTAACTGTTGAAAAAACAGTATTTCTGATAAGATATATATGAGTTATATATAATTTTAAATAAAAAATAAAACTTTAATAGTTTTGATTTGACTCAATTGACTCAATGTTAATCCAAACACGAAATGTTTATTTATTATGAAAATCGATAACAAGATTTTCGTTTTCTTTTGAATTTATTAATTGTTTTTAAAGTCGAGCAGATTTTCCTCTGATCTTATCAAGGTAATTCTCGTAGTTCCTTGCAATATTCATGAGCCTCGATAATTAAACCAAGCTAACACGTATTTGATTCGAATTCTTTAATTTAAATGGTAATTTAATATTCCTATTGATTCTGATCTGATATTTAAATCAATTCAAGATCACTTTTCTGATTGAATACCAGACCAAATATGCAGTTCTTTAATACCTTTCTTAGAGTAAATGAGAGACAAAAGTCAAGGCGCGTAAAAAAGCTTTAATTTGTTAAAGACTGGCAGATATAAAATCGATGGCCAATAGTTTGTTTAATTTGAAGAAAAAACGCGAGAAATGATAGTAAAAACTTTAAGATAAAATGAAATCGAAGCCATGATCTCATTTTACTAATTAATTGTGTTCCTGCAAATTTTCTTATCACCGATTCAATCATACAATAGTGTCAACTAAATCATTAAAATAGACAACCATTTTATTGATAACTTTCCAAAAACAGATAACAACAACAAAATATCAAATTTTTATTCTAAAAATAATTGAATTTTTTAATTATTACTGAATTTCATTGAAATATATAATTAATGACTCATTAATAATGAGTTTTCTATTCGCAGATGACTTTCAATTTCAAAACTAAAACATTTTGTTGTAAAACACAATCACTTATATATACATCGTTTATAATTATGACAGTTTTAAAGGCAATAATCTCCCAAATTATCACATGTTTATACCTATAATTATTTATTACTTTTAGATAATACCAAAAAGCAGTGATTGATGTAATAAAATGTTTATTCTGTCAACATTTGAAAAGGAAGTGAATAATAATTTTGTTGTAATTTTAAAACTTTTCAAAACCTCTTCGACTGAGTAAACCTCTTAAAGTCGTCTTAGGGTCTGAAGTGTAAGAAACATGCAAGGTGATTCACTAGTTATTTTTATCTCTCGAGTCTAGACTAAGCGATTAGATTAATTAAAGTATATTTTTCCTTGTTCATTTAATTAGGATTCACTTGTTTTCAAATAAGATATCCCTTTGACTTTTTGAAATAAAATCTTAATTTATTTGTTAATAAAAAAAAGGGTTAATAAATAAATGGATAAATATTTATTAGAAAGAGATAATTAAATAGTAATTGCGTTAAGGCTTTAGTTAATTAACTAGCTCAAACATAGAATATTTATCGATAAACTAAAAAAATTGCTTAAAACCAAATACATATTCTTAATAGAACGAGATATATATATATTTATCTTGGTGGTGTTTTTTATGTGACCACATTCCTATTTATTCATCTTCATTAACATTGATGACCAAATATCTATGTTATCGTAATTATTGTAAATGTGTTCAAAACAATCTTTCCTATAAAATTGCTATTTTTCTGTTTATCTCAGATTAAAAGTTAATCAAAAGTTAATCACTTTCACAATCCATGGGATGACACAACTTTTGTCACCGAATTATTACCGAAAGTTTTGCAAATATTTTTATAAATAATTGAAGACAAATATTTCGACATAAAAATTCCTTTTTCGACACTTAGGGCTCAGTCCTAACTGTTTTTATCTTAATTCTATCGTCAAATATCGTAGAATCCAATTTTGTGATCTTGCTCATCTCATCAATATTATAATAAGTGCTTAATGATAGACAAGAATAAATCACTGAATAAACTTAATAATTAAATATTTATTCTTCAAAAAATAAGAACTTATATTTGATATGCGTTTTGACGTCTCATATAATTACAAATGTCTTCAAATCTAATGTTCAAAATAACGATTATATGCATTAAAACTAATTATTTACACTTCATTTAAACGAATTGCGAAACCATTTCTAACAAAAATCTTATCAAAAATTCTAAAATAATTGATTGGAATAATAATTTGCCTCAATTTAGCCAAAAATAGCATCAAGCTAATTATTCTATAAGGGTTCAGCTTTAAAACACTAATTAGCATGATAAAACATTGATCTTAACATGATAAATTCAGCTTGCAAAAAGCAATTAATAGGAGCAATGTCTTATTTAATCCAGTGCAAAGTATAACCCCATTGGAAATACCATCACTTAAACTATATTGTGATTTTAGAGAAGTTAGCAAAGTTAGCAAAGTTAGCAAGCTTGTTTGACCGGTAAGAGCGCAAGCGCTCAGCGCTTTCTCAGTACTTTCTCACTGAAAATGCATTTTTGCTTCATATGAGTGAATGAATGAGAAGTCAATCGACAGTTACAAAACTGAATGTGTTTTAAATACGAACAAATTTTTTCGACTCTTAAACCAATGTTTTTCCTCATCCAATAAATATTGTTTCCAATTAAAACACTTCTGTTTCCCTTATTTTATAGAGTCTTGTGTTTAATCTAATGAAAGAGTTAACAGTTTTTCATTTGAATAAACAAATATTTTTTCTTACATTTAGTTCTCATAATGTAATAGTATTTTCCAAAAATGAAAATTAGTTATCAATCGTTTTTTATTTTTATAATTGTGTTTATAATCCAAGGAATATATTACTATCCGGTGTCAGCCAACGAGACCAGTACCACCGAGGTAATTTTACTTTGATCTTATTAATTTTAATAAACCAAATGCTTTTAAAACCACAATTTTATAATTTTATTTCTGATTAAAAATTACTATAAATTATTTAAATTTTAGTTCAAACTTTTAAAATATGTCCAATTTAGAAAACTAGATCAATTTTAATAAATTAACTAGTCCAATATTTAATGAGACAAATAGAATATTAAAGAAATAAAAAATAAAATTAAGAGATTATACCAATTAAATGAAATATTGGATAATGAAATACATTTTATAAGAAGCAAATGAACAAATTTCTAATAAAAAGATGCGGAAGATTTAATATTAATTTATATCTAGATATAGACAAGCAAAATTGAGTTATCAGTTGTGGTCATCTTTGATTTAATATTAAAGCTTTCATTTTTGCAAAGATTAAATTATTCGTTGATTTTTGGGAACAATTTTTTAACGGTTATATTCATCACCTCTTCTGCCGTTAATCAGAGATTTTCCAAATCGATAACAAAAATCATTAATTTTAAAGAAATATGAAAATTATTCAAAAGATTGACTCGCATTCTAACTCATAATCAAAGGCTATACAGTCTGATCCCGATATAATTATCAAGTTATTTTTGAGCACTTAAATTCTAAAATGACAGTTTCAATAAATCCAGAATAAATTAAGACTAAATAAATGGTTACTCTTATCTCAGTTACAAAATATTATAAAAAATTCAGTCATAAGTTGAAAGCATAAGAATGTGTAATAAAAACTAAAAACGGCCTAAAATAGTGAAAACTCGTCAATATATGGGATGAAACGTTCATTAGCTGTCACTCCAGATTCAGAGCCCAAATGCAACTCATTATTAATTATCACTAAAAGTATATAAAAAGTTAATTCACAGAAAAATCATCTGAAAATTTGTTCATTTGGTTAAATCTGAGACATTTATTCCCAAAAATATAGAACAGAGCCATCCATTCGAGACTATATTTTTGTGTTATAATCGAGTAAAGTATTGCTTATTAAAAGCATTTAAAGTGTTTTACCTCAGTTTTACCCGACTCAATTAACAATATTATTATATAGAGGGAATACCAATTATTGCTGGCACATATTAATTTCATATTTTTCCTGTTATTAAAATAATTTGAGAGAAATTTTGATTACAAAAAACTTTCTCAAAGTAATAGTAATAATGTATAAAATCAGAGATACTTTCCGTATCGCAAACATACAAACATATAAAAGTGGTGTTTATTATTCAATGGGTTCTAATAAAACACTTTGTATTTAAAACGAGTTTTTTCGACAATTTTTTAGTGAAAAATTTTAGTTATTTTTCTTAAAATAATAATAATAATCAGTTAATATATAATCTGATTATGTATTTCTCTGTTCGTGTCATAAATGACACGAATATGTTATCATTTATTAGATTCTAATTTGAATTATTGGTTATTATGAGCCGAGAAAGTTATGAAACGGATTTATTTGAATACATTATACACTAAATACAAATCCTACTTAACAATGAACCCATTTCTAACAACTATAACTTTGCAACTTGCAATTTCAAGGATTTATCAATCATTTACCTCAAAAGTACACATTTGGTTAAGAAATCTAATCTAATTTACAGAATCGTTTATATATAAAATAGAGCGCAATATAGCGTACAATCAAATATATTTAATACTCTGTTTCAAGGCTTCTCATTTGTGTCCATTGGAGTAATCAACTTTTGATAAATGACCAACCTAGCTTTTTGCAATTGTATTCTAATGTAATCATCATTATCTTGCAAAAGATATTATGATTAGAGCCTAAATTGGGTCCAAAAATAGATTTATTGTCAAATCCTTGACATTGAATAAGATTTTGTATAAAATGATAACTTTTAAAACCACTCATTACTGAATAATTGAATTTCGATACGAATTTGTTTTTTTATTGATTCAACAAAAAATCTTTTAATTCAATAATAAAAAACATATAATTACTAAAAGCATAAAAATAAAAAGTTTTTGAGTTACGAAACTAAAAACAATTTTTCTTCAAAAGTTAAGTCAGAGTTAACTCATGAATAGCATTAAGTGATAGTTATTCACGAATTTAGTTATTAAAATGAAATTCAGTGCCAATTCTTTTCTATTAGAAAAAAGCTAATGAGTGGTAATACAATTGACCCCTAGTCTTGCACAGAATAATTCAAGGATTTTTTTAAGTTAATAAAAGACTAGAAAAGCAAATATTGCCAAAAATTATGAGATCATCGGTTATATTATGAAAATTAATGCAAAAAAGAAACAAAACTAAAATTAATGATATCTTTAAGAGAAAACAAATTGTTTTAAAATAAAAGATGAGTTTTTTTAACAATACTGTCTGTGCCGACAGTCAACCAATACTATGAACATCATTATAAAAGAGGTAATGAAAAATTTCACGAAAAACCTGATATGAGTTTTAATTAAAAACGTGGAGAAAAAACTTATTTATTAGTGAACGCCACCCAAAATGCACAGAAGTATAGCCGTTGTCTATTGTCTGCAATACGTTTTGAATATACTTTAATAGCACTAAACATATTCTAAAAAATCTTTGGTTTTTTTCTTCATTTATAATTCGGAAACAGTTCTCTGAATATAAGAAAAATAGTCTTTTGTGAGGACTGCTATTGAAATTTCAACCCAATTATTGTGATTATAATTTTAATGCTTTGAATATAATTGAGAGAAATTCTCTCTGAAAGTTCACTCCTGTCAGAGAAAACAATTCCCTAATGAATGGCAATTTCCAGGACTAACACTCGCCATACAATAGTTGTCTCAATTTTGATATCTGTTTTCATACAACAAAATAATGTGTTTTTTATTTTAATAAATAGCGAAACAAATTCTTTTCCGAAAACACTTTAATCTTATTTAATAAAATAACAGATTTTTATCAAAAGTGTTGTTTGAATTTATTGCGAGAAAAACGGAAAGAATAGATAGAAAAACAGTTAAACATCTGATTAAGTAATTTTGGTTAGAATTCACCCTGCAATTATATGCTTTAATATTTAACTTATATATTATTTTTTATAACTTCTCATCAATTATTAGATTTAATTACAAATTAATTTATACTTTTAATAATTAAATTTAATAAAAAAATTAAGGGTCCCTTGACTTTGAAAAATCTGTTCCTAATTATAGTCTGAAAATAAAAAAAACATTTGAATACTTACAGGGATTTCAAAATAATAATTATTAAGTCTAAAGAAATCCTGATTTCACTCCTGATGTCATCATTCAAAGCAAATAATTATTATTTGTTGTTCTCATGTTTTTTATTATTTATTCAAAACATTTTTTGATGTTTTTGTTATGTTTTGGTATTGAAAAGACAAATTTATTGACTCATTTATCGAATCTCAAACAATGTTTATCTATTGAAAAGACATTTATTGTGAAAAAGCTTACGATTATACAAAAAAATGATACACATTCCATGATTTACGTGACTGACCCGAAACACTTTGATTTAAATCTTTACAACACAATCAACTAATCGACAAAAACGCAAAACTCTTATCTATCACTAAATCTTATGAAAAGTGTTTTTAAATGAATTGTAAATTTGTTGTTATGTTCATGAAATTTGAGAAATAAATGTGGAGAGAGAGAGAGAGAGAGAGAGAGAGAGAGAGAGAGAGATTTCGAAGATTTTAAGTTAAAATTCTTCACTTAAGAAATAGATGTATAGTATTATTAGTGTTAATATCATCTTAAATGATGATTAAAAGCTCGCGTTTTCTAATTTTACGCACTAATAATGCAAACGTGATATATTGGCCATATAACCCTGGTGTTAAATACAAGGTAATCATTGTCCAATCTCTCGCCTTATTGATCAAATAGATTAGATCTGTTTTATGCCGAAAAAAATCGTTTTATAAGAATTATGTTTTGATTTATCGGTTAAACGAAAGTTTATAAAAAAATATTATTTCGTTGATTTCAGTCATGACTTTTAAAATTAACAAAAAAAATTGAAAAAAGGTTTCCGTAAATCTAAAGTCGAAATGAGATCGAATCAGAAAATTGATTACAAAATCTTTTTTATTCATTTTCACTGAAAACTATTGTAATCCATAACACAAAACAAAAAATTTATTATAATTTGTTTGATTGTAAACATTTTTTAGAAGAAATACATTTACTCTGAATTCCTTTGCAATCATTTCTTAATGAAATTTATTAATGAAATCTTATTTTTTAACTCTTTTATCATTAAAACAAAAAATTGATTTTTTAAAATACGAGTTAACTCTAAACTATAAAACTCAAGACTAAGATTTATTACAGAAATATTATCTTTTTATTTTTGAGACCCAAACCAGTACCTAATTGTGAGGAAAATTTTATTTTCTAATTAAGATTTTCCTTTGAATTCATTATCCGATGTTTTCGAAATCGCGAATAAACTTGGATTTTATCTCGATTTCCATTTCGATTAAAATTAATTTTAATGATGAATTCCAGTAGGGATTACATGGGTTACCTTGTTCTGTGCCCATCACATGCCAGTGATGCCACACAACCATATAGTCCTTATTTGATTTACTTCCAAAAACACTTTTTTGATTTTATTGATAAGTAGTGAAAGACTAACGAAAACCGAAGGCTTTTCCACAATATTTAAATACTAACAAATTGTTTGTCTTTGAGGAATGTCTTCGAGTGTGAATCCATTAGAAGCCGACCACACAGTCTATCAGGTCGTCAACTCTGATGGCAATTATTATCGTAAATGCCTTCAGCACAGAGTGAAAAAACTTGTGCTACAATCAGACCATTAGACTCTTAAGAAATTCTAATTAAGAGCAGAAAGTTTTTCCCTACAAATCGTTAATCATTTGTTATGTCTTTTTGGGGTTTATTTTAAATGAAGAGAAATAAAGATAATAATAATTGGATTAAATATTAATAAGAGATCCCATTTCGGATTTCGTCCCCTATTTTCTCACTGTTTTATATAATTTAAAACCGATTCTGTACTTAAAGGGATACTTTCGAAATGTTGTTTTATAAAAAATATAATGAATGGCTTCCGTAAAGACTAACACAATTGAAAACTACGATTACATATAATTTATATCTGATATGAGAATGACATCCAATGCTTTTCTTTGCCTTTGAGTCTACTTTAGAGGCATTTTTTCAAAAACTAAAAAATTGAATAAATTGTTTTCGATTAAAACAAATTATTTGATTATAAACTGATATTTGGAAATCGGTTTGAGATATACGTGACCTGCAATTGACCCGTAATTAGAAATTTTCTAAAATATTTATTAAAACAAAACAAAAAACACTTTAATTCTTATGACAAAAGCGTTTGTATACAAAACGGATTTTAGTTAATAAGAATTATTTAGAAATATGTTGTAATTACTATTGTCTCGACTAGTCTTTAATGTCCAAAACAATACAAATATTTGCATAGTTGTTATCCCAATTAACGCCCAGGTAAAACAATTAACAATTTTAATACTTTTGGCAAAATTTCTAAATCCAAAAACAAAACGATCGAAAAAATTTAAAAACTGTCAAAAACTTAAATGATTTAAAGCAAAAGTATTTATCTTTAAACTAATCGGCTGTCATTCACTTTTAATTGTATTGACAACAGGGATGTCCACCGATTAAAACAGAAACTTTTAACAAACATTAATTTTTAAATGAAAAGTATTTAGAAAATTCTTACTAAAACTTTTAAATTATCTAAAAAAAGATCATGCTTATTTAATTAAATTATTGAAATTTTACTTTTATTTTAGCCCACATAAATTAGTTTTATTTCCTGGATATAACTTTAAATTGAATTCAAACTGTTCTTGGTCATCTTTGATTAATGTTATGATTGAAAATGGTTAAAAATCATTAAATTAATTAAAATTCATCAATGTAAAAAATGAAAATGAATAGAGTATTATTTAATCGGACAACTTTTAAATATGAAATGAAAAGTGAAAAACTATTAATCATTGAGTCTTAGCATATAAATTGATCATTATTTCAATTAGTTCAACATATCTAGTCCCTTTAATATAATTAATTTTGTTAGTCCATTGTTCGAGTTAATAGCTAGGAATGTCTTGGTCATTAACAAATTGAATCTATGAAGAATTCGAACATTATCTTTGCAGGCGTTCACTAAAATTATGATTGATATCAAACTTATGTTTTTTTGTAAAGTATTTACTCATAAATAAAATTATAAAAACCTAAAGAAAAAGTGTTTCAAATTTATCTGAAAACTGGAATGATTTGTATCTTTTAATTCAATATCTGTTTTGAAAATCAGAGGTAAAGGCAAAGAAAAGGCGATTTCTTGTATTTTTCAGATGAATTTAATTTCCACATCAAAGGAAAACCACTTAAGAATAAATGTTTATTTTCTTCTCATATTATTAGTAATATATTATATTTTTATGAATAAATATTTTAACACTTAATTAAAAGGTATGCAACTCATGATATGTCAAAACTATAATTATCTCTTTTTAAAGCCTTTTTCGGCTCAAAAACTCAGATTTAAAATTTAAAATAAATTAATTTTTTTTATTTTAATCATTCCTTAAATCTTTACTCTATTTTCATATCAGATAATATCATAAAATGATAATAAAGTATACCTTAAATGAATTTTTATTGAATTTTTAAATCAATAATTCGTGTATTTTAGGATAAATTGGATCAAAACCTGAATATAACGGACATAACGTCAACAAAGAAGGCTTTCGAAACTGACGAAAAGAAAGACCTCAAACTTTTCCGTTGGAATAATGAGAGGGGATTTCGGTTTCCTATACGCCCACCGAAGTTAAAGAAAGTGAACAATACTTCCACTGACATATCGGCCCCAAAGAGTCGTATAGGATATGCCTCTGCTCTACAAACCAGAGAAACAGATATCAACGGAACGTTTACGGGACCCATACGTAAAGTCAAGAAAATTAAACGCAAACGACTCGAGACTCGACCTTATAATCAGGTCAGTCGGCCTCTCATTTGTTTGTTTTCTTTTCGCTAAATTTGAATGAAAAGCGTTTAAATCATATTTTGAGTGACTTTTTTCAATTCAAATCATTTATGAATTTTACTTTTCAGACACAATTCGATATTTTTGAGATCCAGTCTTCAGATCAGTCGCCATCAGTGGCTATCTTTGTTCCCAAACGTTTGTCATCAAAGAACAGAATAACCGGTGAAATAATACTGGAAAATGTTGCCGAAAACCTCAACAAAACTCTACCCAAAAGAACGCGAAAGAGAATTCCAAAACTACTTTTACCGAAAAGTCTTAGACCTGCGATGTATAGTTTAGATGGATTTGTGCCAAGACCCTCTATCAACAGAATTACATCAACTGAAGCACCGACTCTTGTAAGAGAAGTCAAATTCCAATCCCGAAGAAAGAAAAAACAAAAGGAATTGGAAAACACAGAAGGAATTCACAAAAACAGAAGAGTAATACTCTTTTTATTATTTAAACAAATTATTCAAAACTAATTATTCTTTTTATTTAAAGTATGGCTCAAATCGTAATGCAATCGAAGAGAAGACTAAGGATGACATCGATGTCAGTGACAGCAGACGAAGTGTTATCACCAAAAGAAAGAGCACACAATCATTGCATTCATCAGAATCTGTGCAAAAAACGTCTGCAAATAAAATAACTAAAGATAAACGAAAAGGCATTCCAGGAAGAGATTACCCGATCCTGGATTCAGTGCCAAAGACTGGATTCGATTGCAAAGACTTAAATAACGGGGTTTATGCCGACGTTGAGACCGGGTGTCAAGTTTGGCACATTTGCCAAAATAAGCACAAACACTCATTCCTTTGCCCGAATGGCACTATATTTAATGAGAAGAATGGAATTTGTGACTGGTGGTGAGTTATTGGGCACACCATAACTATCATTCACTTTCTATAATTTATTTTTAATTATAAATGAATTCTTATTAAATCAAAATATTTTCCGTTCCTCTGATTATTCAAAATCGTGGAAAACGCCTTTAATTAAATTCTGAGCCAAAGGAGAGGCTCGAGAGAGAGAGAGAGAGAGAGAGAGAGAGAGAGAGAGAGAGAGAGAGAGAGAGAGAGAGAGAGAGAATTTCGAAATAAATGGAAATAGAAATAAAAGTAATGATTTTACGAATCTTGGAGTGATTTCCTGAAAAAAAACTTTATCTAATGATTTGATTTAATATTCAAAATGAAAAACATAATTAATGCATAAAATTGACTTCAGGTATAACCACGACTGCCCAAAATTACTGAAGTTAACCGATAAGGAGGACTCAGAATTGGACTCAATCAAAGAAAAACTCAGTCAACAAAGATCCAAATCAAAGAGACATTCCGTGTATAGGTTTGCATAAAATGTCACTAAATATCTTTATTTTCTATAATATGAGCGAAACATTTGAATATTTGATAAAAAATATATATAAAAAGAAAGTCTCGATTTCTATTATTTTTGTTACGAATTTTTCAGTTAAGACATCATAAGAACAGAAAACAAAAACCAAACCAAACATTTGTTAAGAAAATTGAGAGCAAAACTCATGCGAACCACCAATTATTCAATTATTTTAGTATTATTTTTATTAAATTTAATTATTTTTATTATTTGTTTGCAAATGTTATATTTTAAGTGTATTTGTCTTTAAAACCTTCTCTTTGTTTTAATTTCTAAAGCATTTAATCATAAAACAAAATTTCCTTATTTTCTCACTTTTCATACATTTATTGATTAGTTGTTATCTCTTTTAATAAATCTATAAAAGAATTTTTTGTTATTTTAATTAACTCTTTTTAAGTGTCTATTTTGAAGGCCCAGCGATCGGATAAAAACACTTTTCAGACTAATTAAAACCTTTCGATAAAATTCCGATTCAAATCAATTAAAATCAAAAATGTGTCGTTTCAGCCAAATATCACTTTTATATTCAAAGATAATAATCTTTTCAAATATATTATAATTCAAAACTTCAATAAGATTGTCTCTGAAGGGGTCCCCCATTATATGGATTTATATAATTCATATAATTCAATCGTAAACCGCATTATCTAAATATTAAGATATTATACTACAGCATATACTACTATCTTACCTAGAGCAATAACCACTTTATCTTTATCAAATATCTGAACACACTTCTGGTCAAACGTGAGCTGAAGCCGATAAACAAACTTTCTTTACATTTATTTCTCTTTTTTCATAATATAATCAAAATTAACGATAAATTCTTTTTGTAATAAAATAAATAATTTCTCACATAAAAAGTGATCCCAATTAACATAAAACTATTTCAAAATTCATTTCAAGAACATTTTTTGCATAATTTCTCGTGGGAGTTAAGATAACCCTCAACAAATATTTGAACTAGCTGTTTTTTTAAATAGACACTAAATAGCAGTCACTTAAATGTATATTTTTCACTGTTTGACGAATACATTATAAAATCTATTACTTATTCTGGTTTTCATTCATGACTTTAATAACTTTTTTTTAAAAACTACTTAAATAATAAAAAAAATCTCATTTCTTGCGAATCTTTATATAACTTGAAGTACATTTTGTTTTGCATAAAACTGTAAAAAACAATTTTCTTGTTATTAAAATGTATTTAAATATATCTGTTTTTAATACCTTTCGATTCTAATTTTGTTTTCTTCACAAATAAATCACTCATTTTTTCACTCAAATAAGAGTTTTGTTATTATTTTAGCGATTTTTGCATTTTATTCCCATTTAAGACAAAATATAAAATATTTATAAAGCGATAAATATTTTAATTTCATGTTATAATTACAAACAAAGTTTACTCAATTTAATGAGAAACTCATCATTTATTGAAGAGATGTCCATTTCTTTAATTCATGTGTTATTCAAAACATCATTTTTTGTATTAATAATGAATAAAATAATGTTTTATAATAAAATTGTATTTAATTTTCAATTTTTATTTACAATTATATCCGGATTACAAACTTTATGTAAGTTTTATGTTAAACACAATGTTTTACTCAGAGATGGCCAACCAGTAGTCGGTAAGTCAAACAATACATGTGCTCTACTTTTAAACAACTTTTTATTGTCAATCACTACAAACTGTATAAAACGCGTAGATATGACTTATTATGTCTTAAAAAGCGGTACTTTCCTTCACAATGTGAATTTTGAAGTTCACATTGATAAATAATCTTGATCAGTGTGTAAATCGTGTTAGTGATAACTACAATATTGTGATTACAAAAGAATTTTAATGTGAAAATTGAGTTATGCCAACAGCATAGGCCCATAAAATTAACACTAACACGTATAAACCATTTATACACTGATCTTGATTGTTTTGAATAAAAGTTGAATTCCTTAAAATTCTGGAAAATTCCTTCAAATTGTGACCTCATAATTGTGAGGAAGTGTGACATTACAAATGTTTGTCACAAGACTGGAGGGGTCATCTCACGACATACACTACATGAATAAACTTGTTTAAATGTGATCATATTAGATGATAAACTCGATTAAATACCCGTTGGCCACCTCTGATATCTCTTATTAAATCATTTCCAAGAGTACATTTCATTGTAATTCTCTTTTATCCCTGAATATCATTTACTAGTAATTCATAAAAAAAATAAAACGATTTTCTGCGCCAAACATTTAATTAACATTTGATTTATTTACTGAAAATATAGTAAAACAATTCCCAGATATATATTATGAAAACTCAATACTCTTATGAAAAAATGTATTCACTTTAATCTTAAAATCAAATTTTATATAATTTATAGATTTATGTGATTCTCATAATTGCCATAAAATTCAGTATTTCTTACTATTAATTAGTGAATAAAATTTGAAATTAATCATCAAAACACTATAATTCATAGTTTTAATGACAAATTTCCAGATATTCTTATGAATTAATAGCTATTAAGATAAAAATAAATTAACTTGATATTTAGTTCATTGAATAAGTTTTTGGCTAAATATGTTAATCGAAAAATTGATCAAGGCCCATCAAATGCTACATCTATTTGAAAATGGCTTAAAGCGGATGTATTTCTTGCATTTATTCGTAAATTTCTTTTTGTCGGTAAATATAGTTATTAATTGTCTTAACTGTAATTATTGACTTAATTGTGAAACAAATAAAGTTATTTATTTTTATTATCATTTTTCAAACGCCTTTAACACTAAATTAATGTCGAATCCAATGAACTAATTATAAGAGAGTCATAAGAGAGTCAAACAAATATAAAAGAAATGGCAAACAATACAAATAAACATTGAAAGGTCTATAACTTTGATCCGATCGACACATTTCGTGAGTTTTTCATTTAAAGTTTGTTCCCAGAGTTCAGTCACTCTTTAGAGCCGAAAGTCTGGAAAATCTTTAGTTCGGAAAATTAAAAAATTTCACGGTTTGGATACGGATCGGCTCAGAATAAAAATATAGTAAATAAATAGTACCCATTTATTTTTCAATCAAAATTCTTATATTCTTAACTTTTTCACCAGAATATCAAACCCAGAGATCAATCATTTCCTCGTTCTTTGAACTCCTTTTAATCAATAATTTTCTTATGAATTGAATCCTATTTTTTAATTGTTTTGAAAGAAAACCGAAATATTTTTCCTTCAAAAAACCAAATTTATTGAAAGAGAAAATAAAATTATATTTTTGATTGTTTTGAGTTCAAAGACAGTAAAATAATCTTTGAAATAATCACTAATAAAAAGTAAACAATAAAAATAGAAAAACGAGTTATGAAAACATATAATTCTAAACAAAACAAAACAAATTATTCAAATTGAGTTAAATTAAAAGTGAATTCATATTAAGGTATGTTTAGATATGTTTATAAATGTTTAGAAATCCCTGAAGACCAATGTTTCGACTTATAACTACCTAATTATCCTTTTAAAAAAGGATTGGGTTTAAACGTTTGGTTAGTTCTCGGTTATTGTTATCAAAACTATTGAACTTGAAATTGAAGTCTTAAAAGTATCTCATAATTTGATATTTTGATTACATTATCGATAAATTTCTAATTAATAGTAAACTTTCAGACGTTAAGACCAGTTATTCTGAGCTTAAAAGAGTCTCTAAATAATTATAATTATATGAAAAAGTATTTCTTTAAATATATTAGAAAAACATATGATTATAATCCAGTTCTAAGAGGTTTAAAAGTTTTAAATAACTGTTTTCTTAATACGAGACAAAAAAGTCGCGAATAATAGTAATACTGTTGTTCTTAAGGGGTTGGGTATGGCTGGATGAGCACCACTGCACTACTGCTTCTTTCCGTATGTAAGTCTAGAGTAATATTCTTCTGATTTCTATTAGCTATGATTCAGAACAATGTATTTTAACCCAAATATTTCGTTAAATTTGTTGTTGTGTTGTGAGAGCCCAGTCACTCATCCAGGCGTTGGTTCTCTATTTGTTGTCTAACTGTTGGCAAATATATCAGTGAATTCTGTTATAATTTTTTGAAACACATTTTTGTTTCGCAAATAATAACTACTGGTTTGACAGTGAAATACTTTTTAAGTAACTATTTTTCTACTCATTGTTTCTTTAGTTGTTTTTTAGTCAAACGCTTATTATTTTGTTCCACATCTTTAGTGTTGAGATGAAACTCATTGTTAGGCTGTCGTCGCACAAGACTTCTGTCTGATTCCCAGCTAAGCCTAACTCTTGGTTTGCTTTCTTCAGTTCACTTAATGTTTAAAAATCACTTTTGATTATTGCTTTTGTCGTCAATATATTAATATAAGAGTTTTGATGTTATAAAATATAAAATAGTGTCAGAAAAGTCTAAATCAATATTAATTTATTTGTCAATAATGAACGTCATTTTCATCATTTTAATCATCGGTAAGTTTTGAAGTATTTCCTAATTATCTTAAAATATCTGAAAATAAATGTTCCAAAAATAGAAGATAAGACAAACTTATTAGCAAATCATTGAATAAAATTTTATTTTGTTTTTTTGTTTTTGTTTTTCTAATTTTACAATAATTTCAATAACACTAATACTCGAGACATGAATTTGAAATACGATTCACATAAAAGAAGAAAAGTTTTTTCCGATTTCTTATTCTTTATTCAATAAAAACATAAATTGAAGCGAAAAAGTAATAAAAATTAAATACTATTAACTTTTAATATCTCTTTTCAATCGCAAACTTTAAATATTATTATTTTATTATTATTTGAATCAAAACTTTTCTTTATTTTCTTATCATTTTTTTCTTCAAAATGAATCTGATTTTGATTTTTTGCCAAAAAGAGTGTAATTATAAAAACAAAAATTGATTCAAACGATACAAAAGTTTTATGCTCTTGCAATAAATCAATATTTAGCATTTTCATAGCCCTTGTGCTATATTAGAGTCACATAAAAAACTAATGTATGACTCAATTATCTTCGAAGAAATTCCTGAAAGTTTGTGATGAAGTTAAAACTATAAAATTAAGCAAGATAATTAAATACAATTAATTTTTTAATTGGTAGGCTATGTCTCGTTATTATCGTTGACTGGAGCACAGTTTCCATTTCAGGTGAGCTAACATTCAATTAAAAATTCATTTAAAATAATTGTGTTTGAGATGAGAACAGAGATTGAATTAAATATATTATAATAATCTTAAATATCTTAAGTATTGACTCATTGAGTGCTAAACTAATTTGAATTTTTTAAAAAACTAATTGAAAGACGGGTCCTGTGCTCTACGATCCTTACGCCTCTTTCTTCGGCTCAACTGAATTAAATCCGTTCGCCAATAATGCGCCAGAAGTGCAAATGGGTGCTGTGCCAACACACCATCACCACCATCACCATCCAAAAAGACCTAATGATAAGTTACCTCATAGGCACAGGTGGGACGACAGCATTACTGATATTCTAGAGAGAGAACGTAACTCAAAGATTTATGAGTCCGAACCCTCCAAATGGAAAAAATATTCTCCAAATGTCAACACATTTTCAAAGACCCCAATTAAAAGGGATTATAAGAAAATGTTAGCGCCGGTCCCTAAATCTAATGGCCATAACAATGCGTTAATCAGACCGAGACCTGAAACAGAGGTGGACTCCATTCAAAAACATATTTCATATAAAACAAATCATTTCAATTCAAAGCCAGTTATTAATTATAGAAACAGTAATTCATTTCGAGATTCAGTTCCGCAAAAACCCAACGAAGGATCTGAAAAGAGGACAGACAATGACTCCAATGACTCCAATGACTCCGATGACGAACCAACAAATCTCGACATTGAATTAAATGGAGACGAAGATAATGAAGAGTACAATCATAGAGACGATGAGAGAGATCGGGGTAAAGCCCAGTATAGTCTACCGCCCAATAACTTCAAACCACACAATTATCACATCAAAGAGAGGGCCTATACTTTCGATAAGAATCGACACCACAGACCCGCACTCTATGAAATTGAAGCCCCGAAAAACTTAGAAAGAAATCGACCCAATAATATGAAAGTTCCCACATTTGTACAAAAAATAACGGTTCCGCACAACACACTTATGGAAATCGCAGACTTATCCGGTCCTCCCCGAATGACAACCAGTCGAAGACCGCATCCCTTTGAAGGTTTCCATCAGCGAACGCGACCTAAAACAGAAGCCGAGATAATAGTTAATAGTTTAGGGAATGGAATGACTCGACAGGTCGGCGCTTCTATGAGTGTAGAACTCGAAGAAAAAAAATTTGAGCCAAGGGGCAAAGTATTTGATGAACCTATAAATGATTCGGAGCGACGATCCTTTGGTAAAGCCTATCAATACAAACCTTTCAGACCTAATGAAAGAAATTCATTCAATTCTAAACATTTCGACACTTTTTCTAATAATGAAAATAATAATAACAATAAAAATGATTTTCGAGCCATAGTTCAAATGAAGAATAAAGAAGAGGCCATTCCTTATGTGTCGGGACTGAAGTCGGATGAAGACTACGATGACAGCAGTGAAAGTAGTGATACTCAAGAAGTCAATGAATCTCCAAAAAAATCTGATGATTTTGAATACGACGACGGATTTCAACCGGGAAAAGGACCACAAATTAAGTCATTTGATGAACAGCCCTCTCAACAGTCCTCTCAAAGACCTCCACTACAAGAGAGTGAAACAGAGAAAACCGCTGACAATATAGAGACCAGCGAAGAGTGGTCATCAAATGGTATTCCAGGTCAGCCCGGAAAGGATTACCCAATGCTTTCTGGACTTCCTTTGACTACAGAGTTTTCATGTACGGGTAGACCCTATGGTTTCTATGCAGATGTCAGCCAAAAATGTCAGGTATTTTAACAATTAATTTTATAGTTTATTCGCCATTTAAGGTCTAATCATTTTTTTAAGGTCTATCATCAGTGCTCAGCACAGGGCAGCCAAAAGTTCTTATGTCCAAATGGAACATTATTTAGCCAGGGTAAGTGCTATTCTTATCATTAAAACAAGGATATTAATCATAATCAGTTCATTGACTTAGTTTTTCATTAAAAATGACTTTTAATTTGAATATATTTTTGATAATTATTTGAAAGAATGAATAATTTGTTATCAATCATAAGATCCAAGACTTGCAACAATTCACTCAATGATTGACCAAAAACTGGTTCTTCTCTTCTCTTAAATAATGTGAAACTATTAGATGACATTTGTGTCAGACTCTCAGCACTTGTCTAACAGATTATTATCACAAAAGTTGTTATTCAATTGAATAAGTATTTGAACTAAAATCAGCCTAAAAATGATCCGTCAAAATGTGTTTAAGCATTTCAGTGCACTTCAAAACACTTCAATGTATTTCTAATTTGGAAGTCTTTTAGGATTAATTTAATTGCATTTTTAACATTCAAACGGTAGGGAAATGAGAACACATTTACTATATTTAAGCCAAAACAAGGAATCAATTTTTCTTTTTGATGAAAAAATAATGAATTTTTAAGAGTAATCACAAAAATTATTAATAGAATGATTAAGGCATCGATTCTTTACTCATTCTTTTTATTACCAAATATTTAATCCAAAGTAGTTTTTCTTTGTTTTTATTAAATTCATTAATAGATAATAAATTAAAACTAAATTTTCATTTGAGTTCAAACCTTTTGATCAAAGTTTAAACAAATGAGTTTTGTTTTACATAAAATTAATATTAAAATAAGAAAACAAATCATTTTGAAGCAATTGCTTGATAATCTATCTAGATTTTGACCAAGATAACAATATTCTAATAAATTATTTTACAGATGTTTTTTAAGTAATCGATATAATATTTCGTCCAAAAAGTATTCTTTAAAAACTATACTGTAATTAAGATTAGATAACAATCTGTTTACTAATGGCTTTAAAATTGTTATAAAACTACGAATCAAATGATTTCAATTATATTAAATTAGGTTTTGAGTCACAATTAGATACTTTTGAATAAAAAAATTATATAAATTAGTTTATTTTGTGACATATCTTAAGCTATGAAACAATTATATTCTGAGTCTTTTTTAATGGCTTTTCACTAAATATGGTTAAGCGGTTTGAGTGCGAAACTCAATATATTAAACTACAATTACTGATGACATCGAACTCATTCCCAGAATATATATCATTAAAAGCTCTTCTTTTAAATAAAAGTAAATCACAGAAAACGCTTCACTAGTTTTGCATAAAAAACACTTTTCTTTCAAATGAAGATAAAATTTTTGAATAAATTAACTGAAGACTATCGTTAACTGTGAACTCGTTATTTGAATTTGTTCTTGCTTGTTTTGTTTGACCTTAAAATAATTTAATTCGTTTATGAAATACGTTGAAGTGATTTATTTTATTAGTAATATTGAGCCCAAACTCTTTAAACTTATTTTCAAAATTATTGAGAAGAGTTTAAAATTTATAATTGATTGCAAGTTGCTCTTTTGCTCTATCTCATTTTATTAATTAATTATTTAATCGGGAATAATTAATCACTAAAATCTCTAAAATAATACATTAATAATAACTAAAATTAATGTCATTTCTTTTGACTTTTTATGACTCGTTTTATGAGAATATTTTAATTTTGAACTTTCGATCGAAAAACAAGAATTTAAATACTGAAATAAAAGTTGATGGATAAGATTTTCAGACAATAAAATACAAGTTCTTAATAATGACTGAAAATTTTAAAGTGAAAAATTTAAATTAAAAACATAATCTAGCTTAATTATCATGATATACTAGCTAAAATTTTCCGGTCCAATTCAAGATTTTAATAATTATGAATATTCCAAGTGTTGTCAAGAGTTGCCAAGAGCTAATATTTAATGAACACTCTTAAGTCATATGAATAGTTGTTTTTAATAGATAGTGATTTTAATTACATTCTTATATTGGTGTTAAATTGTTAAGGCTCTTAATTGTTTAGGTTCAGAGTCCTAGAACGCTATCATTCAATCTTTATTCGATAATTAGTAAAATGAAGAATACCTGAAGTAACGCATAATCGAGAGTTAAGTCGTTTTATTCTAATTAACGATTATTTATCAAATAATTAGAAATAATTATTATTAAAACTGATTTAAATGATTTAAGTGTTGTTTCAATACTTCCTCTAATTTTGAAAGTAGTAACTGACCCAAACTCCACTATTTCAGGGATAGAAGACCTTAATAAGACGTTATCGTATATTAATGAACTAATTTCGACATCAAATTATAATAATTTATCCTAAAATCAAAAGATTTGACCTTAAATTTTAATTTTGACAGTAATTTAGTGTTAATTAACAAGGTAATTTTCATTATAACTTATATACATTTATTGTTTTTAAACCTGTATTTATGGTTTCTAATAATATTATTGATCTTGTTTATATCTTGTTAATATCTTGTTTATTATTCTTTATGATTGTTTATGATTGTAGAATCATTAGTATGCGAGTGGTGGTACAATGTCTTGTGTGAAAATAGTGAACAACTTTACCATAAAAACGCTCAGCTCTATAGAAATGACGGACATAAACAACACCAACAAAACGACGACAGAAGTAATGATGAGAAAAGACATAATTCTAATGAATACAACGTCTCCTGGAATTCAAATAATAATAATGATTATCATAACCGTAATGACAACCAGAATAACTACAATCACAATCATAATCAGAGTCCGCACAACCATTACTCCAATAATCACTTCAGAGCCAATTCTAATCGCAATAAATTTCATTCGAGAGCTCCTCATCCGGAATATGGAGAAGAGATTGATGTCGACCTCTCCAATGATGAGTCCCGCAATAAATTCATTAAATTTGTATCAAATCCAGAGTTTGTGTCAAAAATGAGTGCTTTTAATAACAAAACTAAAAATTCAGTCTTTCGACCATAAACTGAATCATAACTTTTTGTATTTAATTTATATAACATTTTATCTAAACTATAGTCTTAAAGTTCATAAGAAGTCAATCAGATATGAGACTGAATTCTTTCGATAATTTTAGAGTTTCTCTAAAATAAACTATTTTTCAATTGAATGAAAGGTTAAAAAATTAGTGTTTTTCTATTCTTCAGTATCTTTGATATCTTATTGATTGGAAAATAACAAAAAACCAAAAATAATCGAAAATCGAAAAATAAAAGAATAAAAATACACTTTCTTTGTGTTTAATCAAATGAAACCAAACTATTATTCACTCATTTTTTTAAATAAAATTTAGGAAAAGTTCAAACTCTAGTTTTTTTATTAAAAAATAAAGTCATCCAAGTTATTAAGGTAATTTCAAGACTAAAGTTTAAGTGTACTAATTAAAATAACAAAAAAAGAGATTAAATTTATCAGATTTTAATATAATGACATTGTGTTGATTTATGTTTTGTGTCATACCTTTCTCTAAATTTATAGTTTGTATATTTTCAAACAAATAGTTATTTATTGTCTTAAGTTTAAGTTTTTTTTCCATTAAAACTATTTTACATTGAATTCAATGTTAATCCAACCAATTCTACACTCATTACAAAAGCCTCAGATTATATGCATTTGTAATGAAACAAAAAAAGATTTTTTGTAGCGTTTGTTTGTAGTTTAAAACAAATAATTTGTTACAAATTATTAGTAAAAGAAACTTATTTTGAAAACTATGAGTCATTTGACCAGCGATAGGATTACCACAGAAGGCTTACCACAGAAAAGGTTAGTTTAAATTATCATCACTTATGTAATTTACTTAATGATCAAGGCAATAGAGATAAAAGGTGACCACAAGGTTACTTATAACAAGTTAATAAGTGTTATATTGAAGACAATTATACTTAATTAACACCAAAACGTTAAAATCTGTTATTTTATCAATTTTGCAAGATCATTAGCAAGAATAATTAAATATTTAAAGACAATTTTTATATATTTTTATTTTAAAATTTTTTTATAAACTATTTTAAATTTATTTCTAAATGAGTCTGGGTGTTATTTTTTAACTTAAATTAGTGTTATTGAATTTCGTTCTCAATATTTATCTTAAATAATGAAAAATAAGAAAATAATTTATTTTGTTTTCAGTAATCATTAATACATTCAAAACATTCTTCTGGTAATTAAAATATAATGTAATTATACTTTTGTTGATATCTACAAACGGCTCAGTTGTTATACAATTAACTCAACCTTTGTTATGATGTACTCGAAAGCCATGCTTGGGATGAGCCTCATAGTGAACGACCTGCAGAATTAAAATCTTATATTCAATATATTTGTAATAATTATCGTTTGAACTAAATTTTTATTTTGAGTAATCGCTTAAAGTATTTTTAAAGTAATTATTATCTCAACCAAAGATTATAAAATTTTTCTCACAAAACGCTTAATATATTTATTCAACAAAAGTGTGAAACGCGTACAGAATAACACCAAAAATCAATTAATCAAATGATACTAAACTTAGAACGAAGGCAGAGATTTATGTCATTTAAAGAGAGATAATTTTTCATTCTTTGACTAATTCTTTAACTAATCAAATGAAATGTATATCAGATTATTATGTGGTTTACGTTTCAATACATTTTTCACAAATTCAGTTAACTTTCGTTTCACTTTAAATTAATTCACACTTTTTTTTAATTTTAAATTAATTTTTAAGTAAAAAGAGATTTGACTGATAGGACTCACATGAAGTTTTCCGTGTGGGTCGCGGTATGAATAGGAACCCTTGACATGACCCGGTCCATGACTGCCATAACACTTGTGATCATCACTTAATTTTTCATTTAAGTATTACCTGACTTCATGTCGAGCCATAGGATTCTTATGGTCTCCCGTATGATATCCAAACTTATAGCTCTTTGGATGACCCAAACCCTAAATTCATTGGATTTTTTGTAAAAAAGAAAAATATTTTCAAATTTCGAAATAATATTATCGATGAAATAGTTGATAGTTAATATTTGGATCATTCTTAAAGTTATTGCGAGTTATAGTGAAGCACTAAATTCGAGATTAATGTCAAGACCTGTTCGTGATATTGGGATCTCTGTCCAAAACCAGCGCTGACTTTTGACACAATAATCGTCAAACAGAGACATAAAAATGTGAGAATTAGCTGATGGCGAGAAAAATCAAAATATATAACGATTTGAATATAAACTGTAGATATGAATGACTCACAAATTTCATATCGAATTAAAGTATTTATGAAAAATAACAACAAAACTATTTCTTAAACTTTGATTAATCACAAGATATAAACCATATCATAGAAAGTGAATTGAAATGATCTTAACACGAATGGTGTTGTCTATGACTCTGGCATTTGTTTGTCGACCACTTTTACTCTTAAACATTTGAAAGTTTATGACTGCAGAAAAACATAATTAGCAAATAACCAGACATTTAGTTAGCAATTGATTGAAAAAACAGATTTTAAGTCAATAAGTTTTTATAAAATTCTCTAAAAGTTTTGTACTTCGATTGGGTTTTATTAAACAAAATGCGGACATTAGATATCAATTGAATTGTCAGTGCGTTCCGTACCAACAGTTTTATTGTATTAAATGTCAGAAACGGGTCATTTGAAAAAAATTTACCAAATCTTTAGACTGTGACTAACTTTCTAACAGTAAGTACTCTTCCAAATGAGTCTTCAAAAAACAAGTGTCGAAACTAATTATTTGAACAAAAGTTTTATTTTCAAAATTAATTGATTTTCGTTTTGTTTTCAAATTTAATTCTCTTTTCGTTTCATATAATAAAAGTATTTATCAATTAAACTAAAATTTAGTTAAAAATTCAAGTTTGCAATAAATAAATAATATAATTAAAAAAATCACTTTAAAAGTTGCATGGTATAATTACCAAAGCTGCTAACCTTTATCAGTTAAGTGATTAGTTAATGAAAAGCTGTTTTGACTTATTTATCTGAACCGGACTCTGAGAAGTCCTAATATTTTAAAACATTTTTATTGATAAACAAAAATCACTTAAAATAAGTCTTAAAATATTTTGTGATCCAAATTATTTGCTGTCATTTTAATTATAAGTTGTCCTAACCCTAACCCTCACCCTTTCTTATATAATACTTAAATAATGACCTATCAAATTTTAAAAGCTCTCAAAAATGAAGTCTAGCAGAAAATAGACTTAATAGTAAATAACTATTAAAAACAGTAATAGTTATCGTTTATTACTTAAATTATCAATTGTTTAACTAATTCTTTCAGAAAAGATATCATATTATTATTATTGAAAGAGTAAATAAACACATTTTATTAAAAAAAATTCATTGACTTTATGACGATATTGTATTCAACAACAAATGGAGCGTAAAATTTACTAAATTTTCATTTTTCTGAAGACTTTCGCAAATTATTTTCTAAAACTATTTATTTTTACTTTTGAAGCAAACATTGGGTTAACATAACTATCAAAAAAAATAGTTGACTCATTTTTCAAAAAAATGTGTTACAAAATTTTGTATCAATAAATCATAATTTGTCCTGCTTCTTCCTCTAAATTTATCTCGATTAAGAATATTTAACACATACTTGAGATGAGATATTTTGAGTGATAATCCGTTAAAATTAGAATTTTATTCTTTGAATAACTCAAGAATTTTAAGCCGACCTCTAATTTAAGTTTTTAATCAAAAATTTGAATTAAGATTTTTATAATCTTTGAAACTTTTGAAAAAACTTCTCATACTTTTAAATAATGACATATATATCGAAAGATTAAATATTCATTTAAAAGAAATGAGTCAATCAATTTGATTAAAGCCATGAAAAAGGAATAATTATTAGCAATAATTAATTAAATGGGTTTCAGATACAATTGGCCTAGATCATTATACAAATTCTTAACGTAAAATTTAATGATCGTTAAATTTAAAAGCCATTAGAGGTAAGAGTGGTTTAACTCAATGATCAGTTTAATAGTTGATAGTTAATAGTTTAGGTGACTTATGTTCGAACAGATGGCAAATCTAAAACATTTCATCTCATTTTAGTCCTTAAAAAAGGCTAAAAAAGGATTTTGTGCTCACTATTACTATGACTACAGCCGGGAGTCATTAAACAATACCAATACATTTTAAGAGCGCTTATTTTGAAGCCATTTAAGCAATTGAGCTTGCTAATATCTTAAGAATAAATTTAGATAAACAATTAATAAAGTTTATAGCCTTTAGTCAACATTTAATTGAAAAGTAGATTAATTGAACATTTTTGGAAAGTTTCTAGGAAATACTATTTTTCAGAGAAATAAATACTAATGAAATTCGTGATCAAAATGAGATTAAAAGCAAAGTAGCAAGATTATACTCATTTCCTTTTAAACCCATACAAAATCAATTAGTTTTAAAATAAGTATTAATATAATTAATTAACTCATTAAGACTTTAATTAGTTTCTAAATGAGTTCATTATAAAACTAATTGAGATTAAAAACCATATTTGCTCTAAAGAGACCTAATCCTCAACAATTATAGTGAGTTAACCATTCAAGAGAGTCTCAATAATTGTAGACAATTTGAGTAAATATTAGAGTAAATTATCTTTTATTATATTTAAGACATAATTTGTTTTGAAAGACAAACGATTGAATTATTGGTCACAAATAAATTCATTTATTCAATAAAAGAGTCGATAAAATCAGCCCTAAATTATCGTTAATAATGTGGTCTTCAATCGGAAGTATTTGTTTATTATTGATTACACTATCGGTAAAAGAGAGTGAATGCGGAGGAAATTCATTCGGAGAGAACTTCTACGACGGCATTAATTATATAAATATGTTACCCGAAGCTGAAACTATGCATAACTACATAGAAAAGGCTAACCAATATTTTAACATGGTCAAAAAGTGGGCCAAAACTATTCGCGATATAATTATAAGTGTTTTGACGCAAATATTTACAACTTTTGGTTTACCCGCAAAAGAAGTCATAAAAGGAATGGAAAGAGTGGCCAACAAGACATGGGTTGCCATTCAAGGGGAACTGCCTCAATATGCAAAGGATATTATTAGTCAATTAGAAGTGGTTACAGAGTATCTCAAATCCTCTCCCTTCGGGTTTAACCAGAAACAATTTACTAAATACATGGATGGCATGTAAAATAGTAGTCTGAATCAGGTCTAATAAAGAGGTATTGGCTAAAGATGTGTTCATTAGATAATAAAATTTGACACTTTTTATCTCATCTGACAAAAAGGCATTTAATTAAATTCTAAATCAATAATTTATTTTACAATTAAATGTAATTCGATTTTAATTTTAAAATAAATTTAATTAAAAAACATTTCATTAAAATCTATAAAAAATTTATTTGTTTTTTATTGACTACGAATCACTTTAAATGAATTTTTAATATAATTAACTGCAAAACTTTGCAAACGATTACTTCATTTCATATTTTATGGATTTTTAATTAAATACTGTAATTAAGAAACACTTTATATTAATAGAGAATAGTAATAGAGATATGTTTATTAATATATATATATAACCAAGGTAATATCCATTAATATTTTTGGATTTTATTACAAATTATAATAATTATAGATTTTTTTCTTATTTTTCTCCAAATTTTTAACATGAATTCAGTCTATAATTAGTTAATAATTATAATAAATTGCATTACAATAACAAAACTAAAACTTATAAATAATTAAAACCATGTTTTATAGACTAATCTATTTTATAAACTAATGAGAAATTATTATCAAATTATTCAGTTAATAATATTAGGCGACAAACCGGTAGCGAATCCCCACTCAAAATGTTAACTAAAACTGATATTATCTTGGTAATTCAAAGCTATCTTTCACTACTGATCACTATCTAAGATAACTAACCATATTAATAGAAAAATAAATAAAACGATCTGTATCACATATAATATCATATTTATATTAGAACCGGTAGTAATTATATCAATGAAAGTTTTTAAAAAAAATCTAATTAAGAAAAAAATTGAGTCTCAAAGTAGTGATTATCGAAGAGATTGACTTTAAAATTGAAATCATGTCAATTGAAATGCAAAACAAATATAACCCAAATTCTAAAATCTCTTTCAATAAATATTTTTAAACTCTCGAAATACATTAAAAAAAACTCCTCTTTATCTAATGATTTATTTTATAATTACCAAGCACTAACAGACAAATTAAAGATTCTATGTAGTATTCAAATTGAATTTTAGAGAATTGATGCTAATTTGCCAAGGACAAACTCTAAATTCTCCTCAATTAAAATGAAAGTTATTTTTTTATTCTCTTTTATTCCTAATTATATTTATTTAAGACTTTAAGTCAATTATAAATTTGAATAAAATTTGGATTAAAAACAAGATATAAATGATAGCATTGATTTCATCGATTGTAATCAGGGACAATTACCAATGCTTATTTTATACCTTGACTCCAGATTAAGGAACTCATCAAATGTAAATCCCAGGGGACTGAATGATGTAGTGCTCTAATGTAAGCTAATGTTACATGCTCATTAATAAATAGATTCTAGGAGTCAACCATTTGAGACTGAGTCACATCGTTTTCAAACGAAAAACTACTTAACTCTGAATTTCTAATCGATTCACAAATTCTCTGAAAAATTTATTTTTATTAAATGCAAATCATTACTAATTGAATGCCAAGAATTCCTTAATATATGTTTATTCTTAACAATACCTTGATCATTCTATAGGAATCCTTCTAAAGCATCTAAACTGAAGTAATAGTGTTTTTATTAATAATATTTTTATTATTCATTTAACTCTTTATTTTTAGAACCGATTATTCGATTTTTGAATCATTTTTTGCAAACATTTTTCAATCAAAAATAATAGAGAGATATAGAGATAGTGTTATAGAGAAAAGAGAGTCTACAGAATATGTGTTATTCGTGTGCTCTGAGATTGTGGGTCACAACCGATGAGAGAAAGCGTTCAGTGGCCGCAGTCTATGAATGGCAAAAATCAATAGAATTGTCATAGAGATGACCCAATGAATGTCTACTTCGCTGAAAGATAGCGGATATTATTCTTTTGAAAGCGAACGCGACTTAAGTTTCTTCACATTTAAGCCCTAAACTAAACATAAACACAACGGAACACAACTTTCGTCTACTCTTTTTCATTAGTTTTGTCACTAAATATTCATTAAATCGAGAAAATTATTAATCGATTAAATTATTTTCGTTTCTTCACTAAAACTTTAATTAAAAATATTTTGAAAATTATTTTTTACTAAAATTTTAATCAGAAATCAATACTAAGTTCTGTATATATGCCGGAACAAAGTAACGACTATCGAGTAGTGGTATTCGGTGCCGGAGGTGTTGGAAAGTCTAGTATTGTTACCAGGTTTATGCGAGGTGAGTCTTTCTCTTTCTTTGTATAATATGATACTTTCAATTAACTGTGACAGATAACTTTTCTCACATTCCTCTTATTGATAAATAAAAATAGTTATCTTGCTTAGAAAAAAAAGATTCCTGATTTTTTTTGGGCAATAGTATACCTGTTTTCATATTTATAGCACAGAATGCGTTGCACTGACAGGTAAATCATTGCTTCCTCAGTATTTCCTTCATTGCAAATATGATTAAAGAAATGTCTCTCATATGTATGAAAGACATCGCTTTTAATTAATAATGAAAGAGAATTCAATGAGGAAGTGCTATGAAGTGCCCGATTCATAGCAATACTTTTTGTGAATCTCTTCACTCTTAAAATTCTGAATTCAGTGGAAATTTTTTTTTTCATGAAAAATGACCCGGAATTTAGATTATATATCATTTATACTATTCCTTGAGGTTAGATATTAATGTCAATACGTTTTCTCTTATTTTGAAATTTTAAAAAAATAAAAAATACTAGCCTTATCAAGGATAATTAAAGAATTAACACGAATGGTTTAATTTACTCATTTCTAATTAAAAGAAAAAAAAGTTGTTTTAAAAGTTTATCAGATGAGTCTCCAAATTAAGGAATTAATTAAATTTTTAATCGATATTAAGTGTCGACTAAACAAACAAATTGTTAAACAAATATTTAATTGATTTTAATATTATAAAAGAGTTATACATTAATAGAGTTATAATAATTTGTAAAACTAATGGAATAATTGTGTTGACTGTGGACTCACTTCAGGAACATTTCGCGATTCGTATATACCGACAATTGAGGACACATACAGACAAGTGATATCTTGCAATAAGAATGTGTGCACTTTACAAATAACAGACACCACTGGTTCACATCAGTTCCCCGCAATGCAAAGACTTAATATCACGAAAGGACACGCATTTTTCCTCGTCTATAGGTATTGATAATTAGATTCATTACTACAGACAATGCGATTCAATGTTTATCTTAATTAGATTTTTGTTTCTTAAATAAATTTTCTTTACTCTCATTGCAAACAAAAATCAGTATAACATCCAAACAAAGTCTCGAAGAATTGATTCCAATATATCATCAAATCGTTGAAGTAAAGGCTGGAGAAGAAAATATTCCAATAATTTTAGTCGGAAACAAATGCGATGACGACTCCTATCGTGAGGTCAGCTATGATTTTGCTATTGAGGTCATCAACAAAGTGATGAAAGGATGCGCTTATATCGAGACTTCGGCCAAAACAAGTCTCAATGTTTACGAGGCTTTTCAGGTTAATTGCAAAACACATATCTTATTTGAGAGGAGAGAGAGGGAGAGAGAGAGAGAGAGAGAGAGAGAGAGAGAGAGAGAGAGAGAGAGAGAGAGAGAGAGATGAAGAAAAATAAAAGCATTACTAATAAAAAGATGTTTGCATTTTGTTTATGTGTTATTTTTGATGGTTTTGTTTTTTAATCGTTGCCATCACTAACACTAAACTAAGATTAAGACTAAGAGTTTTGCATCGATTGATTGCAATTAGAAAATGCATTTAACGATAGTAAGTGTTTAACTGTTTAACTGTTTATTGCAGGAATTGCTGTCTTTGGATAAAAAGCGCAATATTTCACTAAAATTGGATTATAAAAAGTCTCGATCACAGCTAAGGAAAGAGAAATTGAAGGGTCACTGCTCTCTAATGTAATCACCATTTAATTAGATGTCAAGAATTTTTGCTTTACTTTATTACATGAGTTCTATAAAAGCGTTTGTATATATAGAGAAAGATATAGACAGAGATATATTACCTTAAAAGAGAGATTTATATATAGGAATATAATAAAAGGCTTCACAGAGTTTTAGAATATTCTTTACTAAAATGATTAGGAAATGGAGAAAAATAGACAAATAAATTGAATGAAATTCTGGTCTTAGAATAAACAGACAAAAATAAGTCAATAATCGATTGAAATCTTTTTTATCGTTTTATTAGTAGTATTACTATTATTACAAAATCCAATGAATTTATTGTTTCACTAAAAACAACAAAATTTGATGTCTTTTTCTATTAGTAGTCATTATATTCTTTAATATTTCAATTCTCTGAAAAATAGTTATAAAGAATTTCAATAATCATTTAAAGTCTTTGAAGCTTCTATACAAAGCTTATTGATTACCAAGACAATAATAATAATTGTATAGTCATTTCTAGTGAATCATCTTGATAAATCTATAATAAACAAGTGATAAGTTGGTCGATAAGTTTACACCAAAATAACCTTTTTGTTCCTCTCAATGTTTTAATATTGAACTCTTGGACACTTTTACACACATTTTTTGTTTGATAAAACAATTTACAAGTTCAGATTCAAATTTTAATAATTGAATTATAGTCTAAGTATTGACTAATTGTTGACTCGTTTTTTGACACAATTTTATAGTTTATTATTATTTGATGACATTTTGCATATCAAATGCATATCTCTATTGAATTATACCAAAACTATTATACAATTTATTTGATACAACTTTTAGACTGATTTACATATTGTTAAACAAGTGTTGACTTCTGTATTCAATATATTTACCACAAGAATCGAAGTTTTATAACAAATAAAGACATTTATTGAATGAATTTTAATGATGTGATGTATTGCACACTAATTGTTATTGAATTTATTGTTAACTATAATTATATATTAATATAATTCAAACTTATATTTGTTGTCGAAATTGAAAAATGATTTAATAAAAGAATTTAATGAATTGCCTTCAAATCAATGTCTTCCAAATGAGGACTATTTCACATCAATATTACTCAACTCAGGTATAAACAACTATTTTACTCAGAGATGGCCATATTATCAGATATTTGCATCCTGCAACATTTCAAACACAACATCTAGACTCAATTTTTAGGTAAAGTATAATTTTAATATTGGAAAACACAATGAAACCACATTTTCTAATATATTTCTTTCGATCAAATTATGAATACCATCCTCTCATTCCTTTTGATTTTTTGTCTTACCTTGTTCTGTTTTGTGTTAGACATCCCTGATTCTAATTTAGTGTAGGTTTGTGTGCATTAGCTTTTAGTTTATGAAAATTTGATTTATTTAATATTTTTTGAATAGATGTTGACTTTGGTCCTACTTTTCAAATTCAAGGGAACTCTATTAGGGAATACCGCCCACTCATACACTTAACTGTAAATCATTTCTTGTGCTTTGAATTCATCCTTAGTGTAGGTGTCAGACAGGATAAAGATAAACAACGAGCAAATGTTGTCTCATCACAAGTAGTGCTAAATCATGCCTTTAGTATCGATCTCTTCGTAAGAATAATAAATATAATGAATACAAAACATATATTTGTATAAAACCTTTTCCTATGTTTCGAAAGTTATTTATAAAATTGTTTATAATTTTGTTAATAATTATCGACAAAAATTCCATAAAATATCCTAATTTGGAACCAATTCTGAGTGAAAGTCACGCTATGGATAACTATTTGCCTTGAATTTTGAAAATCAGATAAAAGTATAAACTTTCTGATAAAAGTACAAAAGGGCTTAAGAAGTATCCAAAGTATATAAATGGGAAGTTCTCAACAAATCACTATAAGTGCAGACCAACTGACAAGTGAGTGTCACTCATAGGTAGGGTGACCATTGAACATTTTTGAAATAATGAACATTTTTCCAATTGTCTAAGTTAAAAGTGAACAAATAGTGAACTAATAAATTTTAAAAGTGAACAAAATAGTGGACAAAATAGTGGGCAATCAATTTAATGATTAAAAATATAAAAATATAATAAATCACATAATTTTTCTCAATTTAACAAATAATCTTATTTTATGATTAAAATAAGGAGTTCACTATTTATTAATAAAAATTTCTAAATTAATCTATAATTTAATTAAAATTATCATCTATTTTTGCTTTGTTTTCATAGATCATTATTAAAAACTTCACCATTTTATTGGGATTAGATTTTAATTATAACTACAAATGTTCTAAATTAAAATAGTGGAAACTATATATTGTCCACTAAAGGTCTAATAATTCCTAGTGAACCGTCTAAATAGTGAACGGATGGTTACTCTACTCATAGGGTCTTTTCATTAAATTTTCCAAATTTAATGATTAATTAAACAAATAAAGTATTCTCTGATAATAATCTAATAGAGGAGTGTTTGTTATGATCCAATTATTATGACAAGGAGCATCACAAGGATTTATTCTTGCTCAAATTGTACTTTGAAGGGAATATAATCTTTGCTTTGGGCTAAAATAGTGACAGCAATAAATGGTTTTGTTTTTATTATAAATATTAATAATTATTAATAATAAGGAAATTTATAAAACATTTGTCTCTTAACTATATTTGAGTTCAATTATAGTGTTGTTTGAATTGCGATTACATTTTCTAATTCATTAAATTTGAAGGAATGTAAGACAATGTGAAATTGAATTTCATACAAAACTTTACATTTTGACAACAAAATAAATTAAAAGTATTTTTTTTTAAAGTAATGCTATTTTATGAGTAGTCATGACTTTATTTGGTTTTATAATTTTTTATATGAATTTCACTTTTATTCGTTAACAAAATACTGAAAATTTAGTTCTATTTGTTATTAAAAGTATTGATAAACATTTAATTAAAATAATATTATTTTAAATAATTTTTAAATTTAAAAATGAGTACATATTTGTAGAGTACTTTTATCTCTTAATTGAATTTTGTTGTAAGAATTTAACGAGATGTAAGCATGTTTGTTTTACGAATAGAGGACCACAATTTTGGCAAGTAATCAAGTTATAAGTTAGATCAAATCAAGTACTTATCAAGTACATCAATTATTTACAGCTGAATACAGGTCAAATCAAATTTTATATACTTAATTGTGTAGAACAATTAAGAGTCACTTTAAACCTTACTTCAATTCTTGACTAAACATAACCTCAAACCCAACTCTAAGCCTAATCTCAAACCTTTGTATTAAGAGATGTCTTTTATTGATTATATTATTTACAGATTTTTAATGTTTAGATTTCAAGAAATGTGTTTCAAATAAAATCAATTTTTCATTTTATGAAATCCAATACTCTTTCATATCGTGATTATTGATATGAAGGAATGTCAACGTAGACTAAATCAAGTGTTTCTCTTTACTCTCATATACTTTAGAAATATATCAAATACTAACCAAAACAGATGTTAATTATTAAAAATTATTACAAAAAAATATGTTTTAATTTTGTTTTATTTCTTTGAATTAAACGGAATAAACAATAAACTCATTAAACATATTTGAGTTATCTATCAATAAGTAATAGAATTTAAGGAAATATGATTTGACAGGAAATCCATGTATTATGTATTATGATTAACAAAACAATGTTTACAAATGTATTCATTTATGGCATAATTGCAAAACAATGCAAATATTCTTTGGATTCTGTGCCAATTCTGTGCCAATTCTGTGCCAATTCTGTGCTAATCTTTCATCACTATTTCATAGGTTAGAGAGTAACCAGAATATGAACACTAATAGATTACGTGTCACTATTTGTAAAGGCCTTCATTCAAATATTAATTAGAATATAAGAGGACATAGATGATTTTGTAAATGAAACTATTTGTATAGGAAGTACTCAATAAAGAGAAATAAAATAACGATATGCAAAGCTTTATATCAAATCCTTTTCAGTGAGTTTTGATTTCATTGTAATTTCAGTGTTTGTCGTATTTTGTTGTGAACTTTGAGTCTTTAGAAGAATTACCGCTACATTTAGTCCATACCTTTCCTTTAGCACTGACTCTGAAAGTATACAATTTTTGATAACTCATTCGTTATATTTTATAGGGATTTAGATCTGAGTCTTATGTCTTTACAGTACAACAGAAGCTAAATATGTAAACGACTCTCACATTTGCGATAAGAGTTGACCCTAAATATCAACTGAAGTATTGATTAAATTTTATATAATTTGATATAATTTTTATATTTAAGTTTATAATTAAAACTATGAATCAATTGATTTAACCAAACATTTGAAGAAAACACTATTTTGTCGATTATTTGATTCATTTGTCGGACAATTATTTATTTGAAATTCATTCATAAAGAATACAATTGTTTTAAGAGGAAAACCATTTGTTTACAAGAATTGTTTAAAGAATGTCTTTAAGAAGTGCTCTTTTTTCTTATAAATTGTCACCGAATCAAGACTTCGATGACTCTGTCGTTGAGAAAGTACTCAAACAAAGTTTTTCTGGTCTTTCCGTTATAAGTCGTATCCAACTCTTCGATGGACAGATGATTATCTATGGTCTCAATGATAATCGATTTACAATTACTCTGCGATTGTATTCGAGCCAACGATTGGTTTCATTGAATGCCGAGGAATGCGTAGAATCGGGTCAGGAGTCGGAGCCGAAGAACAAAACCAGATATTTATTAAATAACATAAACGCAGAGAAAATGAAATCAAAACTGATTTCAGCCCTAAATATACCGAAAGTAGAGAGACTTCCGATCGTAAAGAGAGCCACTTCTGTCCCCAATTACTACACCTCTTCCGATGAAAGACTTCTTGAATATGATTTCGATGAAACCTTATTTGAAGAGAAGTCAGAGTACCAGTGCGTCAAAATTCTGAAGTCTCCATCACTTGGAAATTGTCTTCTTTTGGATGATTTGCAGAATTTGGCCGAATGTGACATCAATTATACCCGAGGTCTAATGAACTTCGGATATATTTCATATAAAGATAAAGAGATTCTAATTCTGGGCGGCGGTGACGGAGGACTACTTCACGAATTGCTTAAAGAAGAGCCCAAATTTGTAACGATGGTAGACATCGACCAAATGGTTATGAATGCGTGTCGTAAATATCTTCGCGGCGCCTGCGGTACGACTCTCGACAAATTTGAAGGACACAACTATAAGGTGATTGTCGGCGATTGCATCGAATATTTGGAACAATACATTCAAAACAACCAAACCTTTGACTACATTTTCAACGATTTGACTGATATTCCGATTTGCGATTCGGACCAAAAGACCGCTATTATTGAATCGGACGACGAAATGTGGGCTTTTGTTAAAAAGATTATATCGTTAGCTCTTCCACTCGTTAGACCTAAAGGCAAATATTTGAATCACGTGAGTAGTGGTCACTAAAACTATGAAAACACTTTTTTAAAAAAAATTGTTTTCAGGCCATTGGTATCGGATGTAAGTCAACACTGAATGCATACGAAGAGCTTCTGAGAAATCTTCCAATAAAAGTAGACTTTAGACGACGTTCTGCTTATGTGCCATCTTTTATGGAAGAGTGGGTCTTCTATCAGATCTGGAAAGTCTGACCACAAGACAACGATTTAAACAATTTCCATGACTTGAGTCTAAATTTAGCACAAAATAAGGCAAATCTATAAGTTTAGTCAAATTTCAATCGATTTATGCAAAAAATATATATTATAATAAGTGGTTATAAATAGTATTCACAAATTCCCTTAGATTTTAGTCAAAATATATATTCCTTTTCACAAAATTTAGTCACTTTTCATGTTTTAAGTCATTATTCATTTAAGTCTTCTGAAAATAGAATTAATATTTAATATTGAAATCGATTATAAATATATACAGTTTTAGTTAAATTAAATAACAAATTGTGTGATAAAATCAATACTATATTATTAAATATGAAAACTCTAGTAAAGTATGACTACATTTTAAGTTTAGCCAATTGGGCCTCAATATCGCTGTCAGAGAACTTGGATTTTGATTTGTCTCCCAATTCTTTGGAAGGGGTCGGAGCGTTGACCATCTGTTCCAACAAACAAATGGTTAGAAATCAATTTAATTAGAAAACAAAAACTCCATACCTTTCCCGTGATTTCAATGCCGATCTCATCGAGCACTTGAGTTACAATAGCATCTTGCTCTTCTTCATCACCCGACTCATCCAAAATACCATTAAGAGTGTCCTCAACTGTAAAAATAAGAGGAAATGTTTAAAATAAAAGGAGAAATGAATGAAATGATTAAAAACTGACTCATTTCGTCTTTCATAGACATAATTGTATTTTCTTTTTCGAAGTCTTGCATTGTTTTCATGATTTGTTGGGGTTTTATCTGAGCGTTCATTTTAGACATTGTCTGCACTCAAACACAAAACAAATTATATAAAGAGTTGGAATCACTATAAGACAAACCTTTGTTGTATTAGCCATGGCTTCAGCCATTTTGTTGTTGGCCTGAATTATCTTAGATTGAGAGCCAATGGAACTGATGTTCGCTCCGACAGCAACGGTACGTGTCTTAGACTTTCTGAGTTGAACCAATTGTTTGGCCAAAACAGTACACAACTGTTTGTTGCCCTCTTTGGCCGCTTTTTTAATCTGTAATTCCAATTGTTTTTCTTGTTTTTCAATATCATTACGACTTCTATCGACGTCTCTCTGAGCTCTTCTCAGTTCCCTATTCTGTGCTCTCATTTGTTCTGAAAATATTTATAACATTTAATTAATTATAATTTTAATTAACCAAACCTTCGGGCGTTTGCTTTTTATTGAAGAAATTCATTTTTTAATTAATTTTTAAATTCAAAAGAATTTTATATAAATTTTAATTTAAACTAAAATTTTGTTTAAAACACAATTAAATTGTTTAAACTTTAAATAAAATAATCAAACGATTGACTCATAAAACACTTGACTTTTTGATGATTTCAAACAAATTTTGCAATAAATTGAATTCATAAATAAATAGCGTTTTTTAATAAATACAGTTGACTTCCATTAATATAAACAGCAAAACATATTTATGCATAAATTAGAGGCCAAAATCAGTTAACCGGTTTTGAGATAAACCGAAAAAAGAAACAAATTTGAATATTTTTTGATTTAGTTTTTAATTTTAAACCTCAGATTGGTTTGGGTTTTAGAAAGAAATAATAATTATTCGTCATTTATATCATTTTATTAAATAAATCAGATATTTTTGGTTTGTTTAAGATTTATAAGATTTAGTTTCATTTTAATAATTAATTATTTAAGATTTAATTTTCTTTAATTGCATTTTAAATATTAACAATAATTTCATTAAATTCTTAATGTTACTTTAGTTTAAATAGTTAAATTTTAATTCAATTTGACAAAAATTTTATTTTCAACAAGCTTTTTTTCAAAAAAACCAATTGAATTACCTAAATATAAGTTTTGTTTTCTGTTTTTGAAAGTTAAGTTAAAATTATTGGTATCACAATTAAATGCATTTCAAGGAGGTTTGGTTTTCATGTTTAGTTAAAATTAACGGTTTGTTAAAATTATTGGTTGTTTAAATTATTGATAGTTTTTTTACATTACGTCTATGGGAAGGGGTTTTTGGTTTTGAGTTTTGGTTAAAATTAACCCTTAGTTAAAATTATTGGTACTTAAAATTATCGATTGAGTACTGCATTAAAGTTGAGTACATTATTAATAGATTTGTATTACAAAACAGATAAACATTTGAGAAAACTAATTAAAATGAGATAATTGTGAAAACTTGTATTAATTTCATAAAGAGATTATTTGAGATCATATACTGAGTAATTAAATAAAATTGAATTGAATTTTAATAAAATAAATTTATAAGTAATATTAAAGAAGTGAAATTAACTCATAAAGTGGAATTTTCGATTTATAAAATACTTTATTTCTTGAAACTTATAATTGTGAAATCAATACATCACAGTAAAATACAGTCTTTTTATTTTCTTTTAGTCCGAATAAGATTTGCTTTTAATCCTAATTGTTGATATTTCAAATGCTTTTAATCCGATACTGGTTTGCAATTCGTCCCAACAGTACTGTCAGTTCTCAACGCTTTGTTTTATGCATAAAATTATATTTCATTCAATCAAATATCAAAGCATTCGATTCGTACGAAGGCTGACAGTAC
>JAQFZM010000129.1:0-50987 GCA_034695785.1 Galumna obvia
AACATATAATTTTACACACTTTTATTCACTGATTCATTGTTGATTGCCATAGAGGTCTCTCACGTTTGACACCTCTGTTCATTGGAAACGGCTTTCAATGCTTTCGTTCAAAACAAAGTGAAGTCGTCTTTAATTCAATTAAATTTCGTTTTATTCTAGACTTTAATTAATTAATTAATTAATAATTTATAAATTATTTTAAATAATGTTTTAAGTTTTTAAGTGAAATGTATTTTTGTTAACTAAAATAATAGGAAATAATGGCGACAAACCCGACAACCGGTTCCTCAGCGGTAACGACCACTCAATCTGTAGATCAGGAAAAGATATATCAATGGATTATAGAGTTATCAAATGGTGAGACCCGAGAGAATGCACTCTTAGAGTTGAGTAAAAAGCGTGAAGTAGTGCCAGAGTTGGCCACAATGTTATGGCATTCGTTCGGTGCGATCGCAGCCCTTCTTCAGGAGATAATTACGGTTTACCCGACTATAAACCCGCCAACACTTACTGCCCATCAGTCGAATCGGGTTTGCAATGCTTTGGCTCTTTTACAATGTGTGGCCTCACATCAGGAGACCCGCACAGCCTTCTTAGCCGCAAATATTCCTTTGTTTTTATATCCATTCCTTCACACGACCTCTACTTCAAAGACGCGTCCATTTGAATACTTAAGACTAACGAGTCTGGGAGTTATCGGAGCTCTGGTCAAAACTGACGAACAACAAGTGATTAATTTTCTGTTGACCACTGAAATTATACCCCTTTGCTTAAGAATTATGGAAAGTGGAAGTGAATTAAGTAAAACTGTGGCCACTTTTATATTACAAAAGATACTCCTCGACGAGACCGGCCTCTCATACATTTGCCAAACTTATGACCGTTTCTCACACGTGGCTATGATTTTGGGCAAAATGGTTCTCTCACTCGCAAAGGAACAGTCGGCCCGACTCTTGAAACATGTGATTCGATGCTATCTTCGACTCAGCGATAACCCCCGCGCCAGAGAAGCTCTCAGACAATGTCTTCCCGATCAGCTTAAAGACAATACTTTTGTCAATTGCCTCAAAGAGGACAAATCAACGCGCAATTGGCTCAACCAACTTCTCAAAAATCTGGAACAGTCTGCCGGACAGTTGACACCACAGCCTCAGCCATAGATCACTCACTGATATCTTTCGATTTGATTAAATTCTTGGTTTATAATATTTATACTAAATATAAAAATTTGTAATTCATTTATCTTTAATTTCAAAATTTTGATTCAAATCTAAAAGAAATCGTTTTTTTCTCATTTCAGTAGAAATTATTTTTTAATATTTTTGTGAGTTTTGAAATGAGAATAATCTGTAATAATATGTAATATATTCTCAACTTTTGCTTAAATTGAGTCAAAATTTTACTCAAATAAAGATAACAAAATGACATTAAATGACTTAAAGTGACATATCATCGAAACTTATCACCAAAAGATGTTATATTTGTGTCAAAGCATTTATTATTAGTGTCTGTATTACAAAACAATCGCAAAACTGGAATCTATTTTACGAGTTCTCACTTCACTTCAATTTAATCTTTTTAAAAAAAAATACGTTAAAACATAACTTAAATGAAAAAATGAGAGCCCCCTCACTATTAAATCAATTTTATCTCTGAAAATACATAACAGTATTTGTGAATTGTTTTTGAATGACTTTTGAGCCTAAAATTATTGTCTAAGTATTGCATCACAAATACATTTGATGTGATGTTCACTCAATTGAGTCAACCCTTAAAATAAGAAATACATAAAATATTAAAACAAAATCACATTTTGTTTCTCATAATTACATAATTTAGTTAACACATCATTAAAATCGATTTCAATTAAAGAATTGGTATTTAAAACAAAGTTTTGATAAATTGATAGCAATTCATGAGTTTTGGCGTCTATTTCGTCGATGTTTTCATTTTTAGTGTTTTTAAATGAGTTCTCAAAAGACAACAATTTTATTAAACCAGTCTTTCATACAATTATTTCAATGAAAGAAATTGAATTAAATAAACACAAAATTTATACACTTTTAAAACTCAATATTAATAACACTTAAATAAGAGATCAATTGTGACCAATCGGTGACCTCTTTGGGTGATGTTGTGATGTTGTCTTCTTTGGTTGCGTGGGTTCTCAACTCATATATCGGTGAATACTTCGGAAACCTAAACACAGACCAATTGTCAATCGCTTTACACAACGGTATAACACTTTAATTGTTGTGAAAGTGGTTTGATTTTTATCATATTTTAGGTGAAGTAGAATTAGAAGGACTTCCACTACGAAAGGATGCACTCAAACATTTAGCTCTTCCGCTCGAAATAATTAATGGTATTTCTCTTATTTCGTTAATTCAATTAAATTGGATTTCATTTAATTAAAGGTTTTATCGGAAAAATAAGTCTTAAAATTCCTGTCTATCGATTGAAGAGCGAGCCGTGGGTTATATCAATTGATGAGCTCTTCCTAATCGGTCGCCCCATAACTGACTTTAGTGTAGGCAAACAATGATTTTCTTAGCGTTTATTAACTTTTGATAATTTGTTAGTATAACGAAGAAGAAGAAGCAAAGAATGAACAGTACCAGAAGATCTCTCAATTAGACTCAACTGAGTCGCGATGGAAAGCGATTCACGACTCAACAGATAAGGAGTCGTATTACGCGTCCTCTTATTTTTCGTGGAGAAGTTATGGTTCAAATTTTGTGAGTAATATCGTTGAAAACGTTCAGTTGAAGATAAGATCGGTTCACATTCGATATGAGGACAGTTCAACAATTGCTGGCATTCCATTTGCCGCCGGCATTATTATTAAGAACCTGTCGGCGCACAGCACTGATGAAAATTGGGTCCCAAAATATGTAACCCGAGATAATTCGGAATATATGCGTAAATTAGTTGAAATGGAGGGGTTTAGCATTTATTGGGATACAAATACCAAACTCTTTAGTCATTTAGAACTAACAGAAGTCGTGAAATTAATGCGCTCTCATTTGGACCGAAGTTCTGATTTCAACGGAATGGCTATCGATCACGAATACATTTTAGCGCCGGTCACTGGAAAAGCTTATCTCAAACGCAATTGTTCTGAATTACCATTAATTTCGAGGTCAACGCCTCGAACTGTTATCGATCTTCAGTTAGATCAGGTGCCCGTCCTTTTGACTGCCATCCAATATAAGCATATAATGGAATGGAGTATAGCTTTCAATAGAGCCAATACTTTGTGGAAATATCGGAAATGGCGACCAAATGTAGCCATCACTGGAAATGCAAAGCTTTGGTGGAAATTTGCGGTCGACTCAAACTTATACCCTTTACGTGAGAGGAAACGTCGCCTTCAGTGGGATTTCATAAGTAAAAGAATACGGGATATGACTAATTACATGAATGTATATCTTGTACATCTCTTACATCCCGAGTCATTGACTCGTGATATGAGATTAGTAAAGGAAAGAATAGAATACGACCTCTCCTTTGAAGAAATCTGTTGTTTACGTGAAATAGTGTTTTCAAAGTGTTATGAAAATCAACAAAATAGTGAACAACAGCCAACAGAAGGCAATTATTTATCATTAAATTATTGGTTCCCAAACTGGTATACCGTTCCTAAAGCTGACGACCAAAAATCAGATGCAGGTTCTGAAGAACTCAATACTGAAGTAAATCATTTTAGTCATAACAATAGTGATATTAATCTTCGAAGACATAAATCATTAGAGAATTTAACAAAACTTACAAATATTGACGACATATTTGTCACTCGAGACGCCGTTTTCGGTCAATTGAACTTTTCTATAACTAATGCCTCCTTTGCTTTAATGACATTTTCAGAAAACCCTTCGTCACCGACTTTTGGTTCCGAAAAGTTAACCAATAATTTAATGGAATTTGAATTTTCAAACGTCAAAATCGGTGTCGAAATTTGTAATTCCAGTCTCTGTAACGATGAGAACAGTTGTACTGATTTAGTGCGAAAACATAAGACAAATCAAATACCAAATGAGTCGAGTATTCAAATAAATCTTCTCTTTGAGTGCTATTATTTAAATTTAGTACTTCTAAGAACTAAAAGTGCTATAATTGCAGACAATGATGTCTCTAAATTAGCGACCGCTTCATTAAATGGGTGTCAAATCACTATAAAAATTAATTCCAATGAAATTGGAATCGACGGCAAACTCGACGGCTTACAAGTCATAGATTTAATAACAGATGAGACAACGAATAAACACAAACGTGTAGTCAGTCTCGGACGCGAAACACCACTCAATGACTCATTTTCGGAATCAAAAGATTGTCGAAGACTTAACTTAAGTGACGAAAAGGCACTTTTCTTTTCTATTCGGCGACTCATTTGTGAAAATATTCTTAAGATTAATGTTGAGATGGCGTCCCTTTTATACGTTCACTCAAATCGATTAATTTATGAATTAACCATTTGTTCTCAAAATCTAAAGAAGTATATGAATGTATTTTCAGAGAGAGTGAAGGCCGCGGCCACAGAAGTTGCGTTAGGAATGGTTACCAAATCAAAAGCAGTCACTAATTCAAAATCTAAAAATTCGGGCCCTTTTATAGAAGATTTTCGTTTAAATGTTTACCTCCAAACTCCTGTTATAATACTTCCAATTTCTCCCTCCAGTTATGAAGTAATGGTAAACCATTTGGGACACATATCTCTAAAGAACCACATTTGTGCCGATTTTCGTCAGTTTCGAATTGGAAACCAAAGAAATCACGTAATATTCGCAGAAATACGTGATCTGAGTGTGTATTCTCTCGACTGTTCTAAAAATATTAAAAAAGGTAATCATTCGATGAGTTTGAGTGCAGAAGAACTCTATTCTTGCAAACCTTTCGGAATATTTATTCTTCAGGAAACCATAATTGAAATCAGTGTTGAAAACAAAAACATTGTTCCGAAGTTTGAAAAGTCTGAAGAATGCGGTTTAAATGCTGTGGCACAGGTCGGGGCTGTTTCTGATTTGAACCCAAACAAGTTCTCAATTGTGAGCTCAAAGTTTCAAAACACTCAACAAAGAGAATTAGTCTTAACTTTTGAGATCCCAAACATCAGTCTTCGAGTCTCATATAATGATATCCTAATGTTTTGGCACATTTTTAATTCATTGACATATAATCCATACCAAACACCAAATCATTTCACTAATGATAATTACAGACATCAACCATCAGATAATATTGCTTTGTCTTCAAGTATTAAACAATTGCAGATTCTGGGCTTCGCTCACGAAGACTGCATTAAAGCTCTTAAAATTTGTGGCGGAAATATCAGTGAATCTGCTCTTTGGCTGACAAGAAATGCAAGACATCCGAAATCAGATAAAATACCCGAAAATGTTTTAGTCAACACTCGTTCGCAAAATCAGTCCATTTATTCAAAGTTTTCTGTAATTGAAGTCCGGATACAAAACGGAACCCTTTGTCTAATCGACGACTGCAACGAAACAGATGTTCCTCTTCTGGAATTAAATACTAAAGACTTCCGTTTAATGCATCACAACAGCGATCAACTCAAAGAAGGCTTCTCTCAAATGTCATTTTCTTGTAATTATTTCAATAGCGGTCTCTCCGGTTGGGAACCGTTTATAGAAGAGTGTAAATTTCAATTGAGTTGGAATGTTATCGAACGACCCGTTCATATAAAGACTTTGGATTCCCACTCAAAAAAGATTGCCTTTCAGTTCGAACTCAAAGAATTATTTAATATTAATATAAGCAGTCATTTCGCGGAACTTATCAAAACAGTGTCCGAATCATGGATTCAAGACATTAAGAATTTTTTAAATATCTCATCAATGAAGAGGTCATTCAGACATAGAACGCCTTTTATTCCGTACACTATTAAGAACGAGACCGGATGTCGACTCAGATTCCTTTTGGTCGAAGACTCGCAACAAACTGACACTTACGCACAAAAAGTGGTCAATTCTAACTCTATATCAGAAAAGAAGTGGATTTCCGTTGAATCCAATGAAATAATTCCGTTTTCTTTTGATTCGATTTCAAAAACATCGTCGAAGAATAGACAAAATGACTTTCATTTGGAAAAGACCCATAAAATTGTTGTGGCAGTCGATGGCTGGAAGAGTGTATTTCCGGTCACTATTAATAGAGTTGGAGTATATTTTCGTGAAGCGGACTCTGAAATATTTATTAATCAAACCGCGAGAATTGTATTTTCAATAACTTTGGAACCAAAGGCTCGAAAATTAATAACTATTCGTTCGGCTCTTCTAATATCAAATCAAACCTCGAATGCAATCGAATTAATGTTTCAAAACACAAATGAAAGTCTTTATATCACTTCAAAAGCAATACTTCCGGTGCCGTTGCGTTTAGTTCGCAATAAAATACAAGTCCGTCCCTGTGATGTCGGGGTTAATATGTGTCAGACACCTCTCAATTGGGAACACGTCCGCAGATGCACCGAAACCAGTTCTGAACTTCAAATTTGTACCCCTTTTGCAGTGACGCGTAACCAACACTCGTCGTATTCAACCGCCTCTTCCTATCGATATTGTGTTTTAGTTGAAAGAAATGCCTTTCCATTAGATGTGGGTCCACAGGGACCAGGATTACAGTCATTTCGAGCACAACCGGCCCATACGATAACACTCGTACCCCCACTAAAACTAACAAATCTTTTGCCCTACGAATTAAGATTTCATATATCGGGGACTGCAGTCATTGGAACCATAAAACCGGGGGAAGAGATTTCTATTCATTACGTCAACCCTTTAGAACAGTTTGTAATTGAATTTTCAATGGAAAACTTTACAAATTGTCGGCCACTAATCATAAATCCGGGCGCGACTCGCGATTACGTAACGCATTTGGATTTATTTGATAATCGTAAACGTCTTTTAATTCTTCACGCATTGGTGACACTCGTGAGCGGTTCCACATCTGCGATGGTTATCAATATATACTCTCCCTATTGGTTTGTCAATAGAACAGGACTTCCAATAATTGTTAAACAGGAGGGCGCAGACGAAGCCGCCGGTCAACTCGCAGAACATGAAATTGCAAGGAGTATATCCCCTCTACTTTTCTCTTTCTCAGAACCTGATTCAGCACATATGTGCTCATTAAGACTAGGAAAGTCAAAAGGACATAACCCCCGCTGGTCTAACACTTTCTTTCTTGAGAAAGGAATGTGTTTTAGAAGATTAAGAGTGGGTCCATCAGATTCTCAGAAACCTGATATCGTTTATGAATTTGGAATCGATATAAGAAATGGTAGAGACCGCTATCGCGACACAACAATAGTGACGATAACACCGCGATATCAAATTGAAAATCTTAGTTCTTATCGATTAGAATTCGCGCAGAAATGCATGACTTCTTGCGATGGTTTAGATCAACAAAATGTGATCAGTATTTTACCGAAATCGAACGTTGCTTTCCATTGGCCCCGGACTGATAGGGACCGACTCTTATGTGTCCGAATTGCGTCAATTGCCAATAGTTTCTGGTCGGGTGGCTTTGCTGTCGAGCCCTCGACATCGTTTCACATTAATATTCGCGATGAATACCGAAAATCTTATTTTCTTCGCGTCGAGATATTAGTAGAGAGCGCCACTCTCTTCGTTGTGGTCACCGATGCCAATAACCTGCCGCCACCCATAAGAGTTGAGAATATGTCTCACATTTCCGTTGAATTTTATCAGACGAATATCACTCAGTCTTATATGAGAACTATTATTCGTCCGAATACACAATTGGCTTATGCTTGGGATGAGTTGACTCTTAAACCTCATATTACAGTTCGAGCCCCGGGAGGCTCATGTTCTACATATGATATGATGAGTTTGGCTCCGGGCGATCAACTCACTTATGAAAACTTTATTTATATTGCATTCACCGGTACTTTCAATGAAGACGATTCCGATGACGAGAAAGTGACGGTCGGACCCCTTAATCTAAGAGATAATTATAAGCATCAGTTAGTCTTTGATGTAAACGAATCCTCTAAAATGGTATTTCTCGCGCGAAAGGAAAGAGGAAAGAGATCCCAACTTTGGCGTATGGATAGTTCTAAGCGTCTTATTCATGAGGGGTCGTCCCCACCGTTCGATCCAAACGATTCAAAGAGAACTTCATTTCATAAAACAGATAAAAATGCTCTCGTATTAGATATTATCAATACCTGTGCTCTTCCGGGAGAATACACTCCATTAATGTTGCGTAAAATTGATGCAAAACGAGCCCTGACACAGACCTGGACTTTTACAGCAGATGGAAGGCTGTGTTGTGAATATCCTAATCTATATATTCAGCCGACAGATGGTTATAATGGACTTAAAGATAAAAATCATGTTGTATTGGGTCCCAACAGATCTAATCCCACAAATAATAAGATACCGATCGAACAATTGATTAGCGTTAAGAAAATGAGAAAAGGGTCGGGTGTTCTTACAGTCTGTGTATTGGCTGAGGGACCGACTCGTGTCTTACGAATTAATGATATCAAAAACAGAGACAGAGTCTCTTCGGGGGGTCCGCACTGGAGGTTAGAAGAACGGGAGCTTTCTTTGGAACGAAAGAGTTTTCTACGAAATATTGAATTCAATTTTTTGTTTACAATTGATAGCATCGGTCTCTCGATTATCAATCATTTAAACGAAGAATTACTTTATATTTATTTTCAAAATTCAATTTTCGATTTAACAGTTAATTCGGATGAGTGTCAGTTCAATTCGTCGATTCAAAACATTCAGGTCTTAAATCAATTCTTATTTAATGCAAAGAATTTTTATTTTAATTAATGATTTGATTAATAGGTCGACAATCAACTGAAAAGAGCAGAAAAGTCAGTAATCCTTTGTGTAAATCCTGCAATAAATAGCGTTCAATTACCTGCCATTTCACTGACGGCTCAAAAACAATTTGTTGCTAACATTGAGGCCAATATTTTTAAGGTTTGCCATCGATTTTATGAGAAAAATTGTTTTAATTTGAATTTATTTTTCACAGAATTTTCAGGTATCGATAAAAGATATGATTTTTAATTTAGAAGAGATTTTATTATTGAAAATATTGGAATTCATTAATTTCGACGTTCCGGACAACGAATTGGATCAAATAAATAATCGGGAAAACGCGGCCGCAAATCGAGCCATATCTTCAGTTTTGGCCAAATCTACGCGATATTATTTCACTATATTTTTGATTCAATTATCTCAAGTAAAACTCAGTGTCTTCACAACCAGTCATTTGCCAAACATTTATAACAAATTGAAGAAAAAATTGGGAATAAAATTAATTCGTTTCGAAGACGCGTCCGTTCATTTGTCGCCCTTTAAGAGAGTCTATTCATTAATGACTAAAAACTTTTTATTTGATTCCATTTACGGTCACTATAGGGCTGAACTCAAGAGTCAGGCCGCAAAGATTTTAGGTTCGGTCGACTTTTTGGGTAATCCTTTAGGTTTTGTTAATGATGTGACCGACGGTATCAATGAATTAATAAATGAGGGAAACTTTGGAGGACTTATTTGGAATGTAGCGCATGGAATATCTGACTCCACGGTTAAAGTCACTACAATACTATCCGATAGTTTGGGTGTCGTTACTATGGATAGAAGACATCAAGAAATACGAAAACGCATTAAACAGGAAAGTAATCATCATTTGGCCACTGGTTTTAAAGGGTTAGGCGTAGGTTTGTTGGGAGGGGTGACAAGTATTGTCACTCAAACATATGAAGGAGTCGTCAAAGAAGGAGTTTCAGGAATATTCACTGGTTTTGGAAAAGGTTTAGTGGGCACAATCACAAAACCAGCGGTTGGAATGTTAGATTTCGCGACCGGTGCCGCCAGTGCTATCAGAGAGTCAAGTCGTAAGGTATCGACTCATCACAATTCTTCTTTTGAAAGGGTTCGTCCGCCGAGAGTTAACTCAATAAATGGTTTAGTTCTTAAATATGAGTTAAGTCAAGCAAAAGGACAACAATTTTTTAATAATTCGTCAGTTATTAACGATAAGGAAGAGTCGGAAACATTTGTGGCGATAGAAGTTTTGCGAAGAAATTATTCGGTTTTAATAACAAACGAAAAGATTAGATTCATTCATAGTTACAGCGATTCCAACGAATTCAAAGTCGATTCTTCACTTGATTTCGACAAATTAGACAAATGTCTCGTTTGGAACAATTTTTCGTCTTTTAATCAAAATATTTCAGAGTTTTATATCGTAACGATTAGAACAGACATTAAATCATACGATAGTTCGACACTAATTAAAATGAGCCCAAAATATTTGTGCGACTCTGAAACCATCGCTTATAAAATATGTAATCAAATTAATTATGCAAAACATTCACACGAAGAGAGAAAGTACTTCATTACCACTTCTTAGAATCAGACAAAAAAAGGGATTCGTTTCCATTAACTCATTAATGATTTTTCATTAATAGTTTTGTATTTAAAAAATTAATAAATCAAAAGAAATAAAAATATAATATATTCAAAGATTGAACTTATTTTAAGTATTTATTAATCAATGGTTTGTATCAAATCTTAATTGTCAGCAAAAAAATAATTGAAAACTCTTTCAATTAATTTATTATATTATATGAATGTCTTCTTTAAATTTAAAGTTTTTTCATTTTATTTATTTTTTGAATTTAAAATATAAGTCATATTTTTTGTTTCAATAAATTAATGAATTTTTAACTTTAGTTTTAAATATCATTAAAAAGTTTTCAAAAAAATTTAAAAATTTTAATCAATTTTTTAAAACTTTGCGAGAAATCAATCAAATTATGGCATCGGGAGGAAAACCACCGGTAAAGACTGAAAAGAATGAAAAGGTGACATCGGGAGGTACACCACCGGCAAAGACTGAAAAGGTGACATTAGGAGGTACACCACCGGCAAAGAGTGATAGCTCTGAAAAACAAGAAAAGAGCGAAAAATCGGAAAAAAGTGAAAAAGAAAAGAGTGAGAAATCAACTCCGAGTGTAACCATTCCAGTGACCGCTATATATAGGCCACAATACGGACATGAATTCTACAAATTGCCGGTCGAACCCATCAAATACTGGAATCAAAAAGGAATTCATATCGGAAGGTGTTTGGGTGAGGGAACATTTGCTGGTGTATATGAGGGACGATATGGAGAGAAAGCAGAATTAGCTGCCGGTAAAGAAAAGTACCGAGGACAACAATTTGCAGTAAAAGTGCATCACATAGGATACCATCCCTATGTTCCGGGCGCTACAAATAAGGACAAAATCGATAGCGAAACCCAAAATGAAATGGATTTCTCCAATCGGACAGACATTTCTCACCCGAATATTATTGTATATCACTTTACGGCTGAATATCCGCCCCAATCGAAGACCGTTTGCGATCACGTCTTCATATTCATGGAAAGAGCGATATTTCCGTTACAGGAATTACTCAATTGTTTAATGAAGATGAGATCTCGAGTCCCAAAAAGTGTTGGACTCAAATGGATTAATGGAATCGCGAGTGGTCTCAAACATCTCCATAAGATTGGAGTCGTTCACAATGACATCAGTCCTTACAATATATTAGTATTCGGAGAGAATCAGGAAATTGGAAATTCCTTCAGATTTGTAAACACTGTAATGAAAATCTCTGACTTTGGAAAGTGTTGTCTCATTTCAAAGGACTCGGCTAAGGGTAAATCCACCTGGAGAGATATCGAAAGAGTAAGTCTTATGTTTATCTCAATCGCAGAAAGAATTGATTTCGATGAAAGTGTTCGCAAGAATTGTGTCGATCTCTTCAATCAATGCTTCCAAAAGAAATTGTCTTTCGATGATTTACTTAAATCAAAGGCATTGATTCCTCCCAAAGAAGCCGATGAATGGACTATCATTGTCTCACAATTAGTTTAAACAATAATTCAAGTAATTGATTACAGTATTAAAAGTCAAATTATATTTGCTTTAAATGTTTAGTAATTAATTTATATAAATGTTTCTTTAAAGGGGGGAATCAAAAGAGGTTTACTTTTAAAGGGCATTTTGAGACAAGTTTTACAAAAGTGGCGCTTAAACGGTGGGTCACGTGTTTTGCACATGACTTTTGTTTACAATTTATACTGCATTTAATGTTTTGATTTAAAGTTTAAACTAAAATATTTGATGAAAATGTGGTTTAAATTTATTTTTACAAAATATTTGGGTTTAATTGAAAGGAAGACCTTTAATCAAATAATTAATTCTAATGTTTTTAGAAGAAGTTTATGTCAAATAAATGATCAAGCTCAAACAAACACTGACTTTAATATCAAAAATAAAGTTTATTTAAGCGATAGTTTTACAAAAGAGAAACGACTCGTGAATTACAATCAGACAAATGATGGTTCGGCCAAATGGCTGTCGATGTACTGCTGTGGACCCACTGTTTACGAAGACAGCCATTTGGGTCATGCCTTGACTTATATCAGATGTGATCTAATCAGAAGAGTTTTACATAATTATCACAACATTTATGTTTTGATGGCAATGAATATTACAGACATCGACGACAAGATTATATCAAAGGCTAACCAAACAAACAGTGATTTTAGAAAAATTTCAAACATTTATTGCAATTCATTTATTGAAGACATGAGAGCTCTCAATGTTTTGGACGCAAACTGTTATCTTCGAGTCAGTGACCACATTATCACTATTACTCATTATATAAACACAATATTAGATAAAGGCTTTGCTTATATCAGTTCCAACGGAGACATTAACTTTGATTTTGAACACTTCATACAATCATTTAATATAAGTAACGCTTCAGATATTGAAACACCACTTTTTACAGACAAATCTGTCGGTAAAAAATCTCCAAAAGATTTTACTCTCTGGAAGTCGGCTAAACCGGGAGAACCCAAATGGAATTTAATCACTTCTGACGGTCACAAATTGTCCGGAAGACCAGGTTTTAAGTTTTTTTTGTAATGAATATATTGATTAACAATGAAATTGACGGAAAGGGTGGCACATAGAATGCAGTGCTTTGGCTCATAAAGTATTCGGACATCAAATTGATTTGCATTTCGGTGGGTCTGACCTTCGCTTTCCTCATCACCACAACGAGTCCTGTTGTACTCATGCTTTCAAAGATACGGAACAATCCAATCATATTTACGGTTGGGTTGACTTTTGGCTCCATTCGGGACATTTGAACCTTAATTCTCAGGTTTTTCTCTTAAATGATTTATTTTAAATAATGAGTCAGAAATGATGGGAGTATTCCCTTAATTCTTAGATTATGTATATTAGGGTCACTCAAATAAATTGAAAAAATATTAATATTTTATTGATACATTTAATTGGTTGTGTGACACCTTGCTAATCTTGCTAACCTTGCTCATACTTATCATAGACCAAAATCACAGAAAAATGCAATTAAAAAACTTTTTTGAAAATATATATGAAAGCTGTGGGCAATGCCTCAAATGTGCCTCAAATCTACTTTAATTTGAATGAATATCTGTTTTTAACTTAAAATAAATGAGTGAGTCTTTGAGGAGAGACTCATGAGATGTGCTATAATTTATTTGAATGACCCCAACCTTAGCGACTGATTTCTGGTGTCTTTTTTAATCGAAATGAGTATAAAATGTTTTATAAATGTCTTTATTTTTATCTGAAAGTATCGATTAGTTATCAGAAAAACCTAAAAATAATTTTAATTTAACCCAAATTAATAACCCTTTGATGTAAAACAGCCGCAGATTATAAACGATTGAAATGTCAATCAATCAGTCAAAGGATATTAACTGTTCTTACAATTATTGATAAATTCATTCTCTTTTTAATTTATTTTTGATTATTAATATTATTAAAATTCTATTAAAAACATTAAATTTCTTTTTATATTAATCTAGAAAATGAGCAAATCTTTAGGGAATGTAATACTGATTAAGGATTTCCTTAAAGACTATTCGCCAAACATTTTGCGATTGTTTTGCATAAGACTTCACTATCGGTCAGGTAATCATTCGTTAATCATTTGTTAATATTAGAAATAATTTAATCTCTAATCAGTTTTTTATCACTAAAATGAAATTCATTAATCATTTTTTCATTTGGTTTCTAATTGTGTGATAATGTCTTTAAAAATATGTTTTTCAAAAAAAACAGTTACTATTTTCAATAAAAATTAGAGTTTATATGAATCACTGATGCGTTCAGTTTATGAAAACAAAAATAACTGCTTGACATCAACTCAATAGTATTTATGCTTTTATAGTCAATACACTTATATCTAATTTATAATAATATTGAGAACCTTTAGGCTATTCTTGAACTCAAAAATAATTTCACAAACAATTGGCTCTCATTTGAGTCTTATTTTTTTTGAAGTTTTCTTATAATATATTTAAGATTTAAAACAAATCTCTGGAAGTAATTAAAACTTTTAACAAATAAATTTAATAAAACAAATTTAATTCTTATTGCTTAACACGACAAACATCTTTTTGGTCTCTCTCTCTCTCTCTCTCTCTCTCTCTCTCTCTCTCTCTCTCTCTCCCTCCCTCCCTCCCTCCCTCCCTCCCTCTCCACTCACTAATTAAAACATTTGTTTATCTCAGATCTTGTATACGAAGAGCATCTTTTGAAAGAAATGAAGAATACGGACAAAAAACTGCTTGAATTTAACGAAAACTTAAATTTGAAAATATCTAAACTGAGTTCAGACGACTTTTCTTATAATGAGAACATTGAAACTCAACTTTTCAAAGAGAAAAGTTTTTCAGAAGTCATTGACAGAACCCAATCTTTAATATTAGAGGGAATTTCAGATGATTTGGATCTTCAAATGGGATTAAATGCTATTTTAGATTTGGCCAAACATTTCAATTCTTATGACGAATACATTTCACTTTTCGATTTAATAAGAATGAAAGCACTTCTCAACAAATGGACGGATGCTATGGGTTTGAAATATAAACAAACCGATAGTGAAAACAAATCTCAAAGTTTAAGAGAATCCCTTTTAATCAATTCTTTTGTCAAATTTAGAGCTGACGTTAGAAATTCAGTATTAAAGTCAATGAAAATCAAAAAAGAGTCCACAAATTTGAATGAAAATTCACTTTTGGAAGAAATGCGAAGAAGTAATCAGGAATTACTATCATTGTGTGATAAACTTCGATATGAGCTAGATGGTTTTGGCATTAAGTTAAAGGTTTAAATTTTGCGATTTTCCCACTGATTACAAACGATCGCTGAATAGATTTGACACTCGATATGAAGGCCTGCCCTTAGTTTAATTCGAGTGACACCTAAAATAGTAATTTCATGAACACTCGATTTGGGAAAGTATGAGATAACTATTGCAGCGATTGTTTATTCCTGTTTTCAATTATAAATCTTTTTATTTATTTCTTATTTATTTAATACAGGATTTGCCGGTTTCTAAGACTAAATTATAAATAGAGTTCTCGTAAGTGTTGGGATAATGACACTAAAAATAGTGGTCAATCGATGGACTCATCCAAAGGATCATTAACTGAAAACTCAATTCAGAAGAATGAGTAACCAAACAGTCTTCTTAAAAGAGAAACACACCTCAAACTACTGTACTGGTGCGCAATGACCTCAATTAAGTGTAATTGCAATTCAAATCAGTAGTCAATAAATAATTCCTATAATAAAAATTAAATTTAATGACTGAATGAGCGCTTCGTAACCATTAAATTATCTCTAATTTTAGAGAAACATTTTTTCAGAAATATTTGTTTTTAACTCTTTTTTTTCAAACTTTTTTCACTCAATAATAAAATTTTCTAAAATATTTTTCGTTCACTTTTTATTGATTGTACTTTCAGTGGAAAAAAATCATTTTCCTGTCATTAGAGTGTCAGTCATTTGTATCAATAATATATGTAAAATATGGCTCAGAATATTAGTCTGAGCGATCATTTATCGATTAGTTAAGCTTTCATTTGAAAAGTTTTCAAAATCCAATTATAATTTTTCTTTCGAACAATTGTTTAAGAAAAGCAAAAAACATAATAACAATAATAATATGAGAGATATTTCTATTTTCAGAAGTATTTAAATTAGTTTTTTGGCTGTCAATCATGAGTTTGATTAGCCATACATTATATAACAGTGAATAAGTTAATGCCTTATCCCGTTTTTGAACTTCAATTTCATTAACTATCGGTTTGTATGAACTTTATTTGTGCCAAAAAATTATTAAAATTAGAGTAAAGACTTAAAAATTTCATTTTTAATTTCAATTTTCCTGATTTTCAGTTATTTTTTTATTGAAATATTTCTTTCAATGAAAAAAAAGTTCATTTGTTTTGAAAAGAAATTCTCTGTTTTTCACGCAAAACATTGAACTTAACATTAAATTTATTTAAAAATTTCTTTACTTAATTTCTTGTATTCAAACTTAGGGTCAATATTTCATAATTTTTTCTTTTCCTAAATAAACATAAGTTGAGAATTAGTTCCTTTTTTATCACTCAATTATTAGCCCTCAGAAACTTTGAGAACAATTGTCTGACAAATTATTATTAGTTTTTCTTATTTCTCGGAATCAGTTTCGGCATAAAAATAGATTCAATTGTTTTGTTGACAAATAATAGAAGAGATTTCTTTAATAAAAGAAAATATGTTATCATTTAATGATTCAGATTAGTATTACTTTTTTTTAATATCCGTTGAAAGTTACTGTCCTTTGGAAGTGCTTAAAATGAAAGGTTTTTGCTCTCATTTATGGGTCATTATTATTAAATTCATTTATAAGGGATTTAAAAAGTGGCCATTTTTCCCATTTTTGCGGATCAGATCATTCAGATATATTCAAAAGTTATGTTCAATTTATTCGAAATGATTTATGGATTTTATTTAGAAATTAAATAATTGAAAGAAAACCAAATTTCTTCGAAATTTTGATTTTAATAAATTTAAATTTATTTCATTTGAACTTCAAATTTATTTTAATTTAATTTATTTTATCCAAAATTTTGTTTTAATTAACTCCAAATGAGTTTTGATAACTTTAAATGTGAAGACATTCGCAGTTTAAGAGTTTATTGACTAAACCTTATTCTGACCCCTCTTTGAAATAATTGAACGTTTATTCGGTTTTTCCCAAAAATAATTTTTGCTAACAATTCATAAATTGGTTCAACAAATGTGGAGAACAATGAGTATAATCTGAAGATAATAAAATGTTCTCTTTTTGACAGATATATAGACTTCAATTATGCTTTTGATATGTACTGATTTTGAAGCAATAAATTGAATAAAGAAAAGTATTAATAACTGATGAATAGATACAAAGATTATGTCTTCAATCATTTTTCTATCCGTTTTTTGTCAATAAATTTCAAATAATAAAAACTGAATTCAAAGTTATCTAAGAATTGAGTTTGAAGTGATTGGAGGCAATATTTGGCGTTTAGCGGATGAACCATAACCTCGAGTTATCCGTAAAGTTTTTTTCCTTTGTATTCAAATTGAGATCATTTGCCTCTGAGTCCTGTTATGAGAGTGTTTTTGGTCAGTAATAGTGATCTCATTTTACTTCACATCCGACTAACAATTACTTCGCAGTTCTTTGAAGCCATAAAATAAGTCAAATCGTTGTTATTATAACAATTGATGTCATCTCTGATGTGTTGTAAACAAGAAAACAGAATTGAAATCTAATTGAATACTCGATTCCCGGAATTTTTTGCTCGAAATGTGAAAACATGTTTTGCACTGAAACTAATCGTATAAAATAAATATGAAATTTCCATAATTATCGGCGAAGAGTGAAACAAATCTATACATAAATAGCAACTAAATTATGATTAATCAATCCATTGCTCATCAAATCTATTATTAATAAATCTCTTAAATCTCTTCTCCAAAATTGATTCATATCTTCAACAGAATTGAGAATATTTTTAAAGAAAGAGTTATTTAAAAAAAGAAAATTATATTAATATTTAATTTTTAATCAAAAATATATTCAAAAAACTTATTAATATTTATTTGAAAATCGCCAAAAAACGTTTAAATAGTAATTAAGGTCCTTTTCGGTCAATGAATTCAAAGATAACATAAAACTCCAAAAATACTCTCAATATTGAATTGAATGAATAGAGTATTAATTGCATTAATAATGACTTTAAATCAATAATCAATAAATTAATTTTAAAATTAATGAATATTTGAGTCGAAGCTTAAATAAATTGTTAGGCATTTAATAATAATTTCACTATTAATTCAATTAAACGTTTGGCCCACTTTTCACTCAATATTTACAGCGATATTTACAGCGAAATCGTGTAAAAACTCATTTGTAAAATGAAAGAGAGGGGAGAGAACCCGAACCCTACATTTTTAAGTGAACGTTAAGTCAATTTAATGTATTTTTTAGTAAATTCTAGTGAACCCAAACATTCATTTGTTTCATAAAATATAATAATTATAATTTTAAAATTACTCATCAAATCTTAGCGCTCGTATTCCACGGCTTAACTACAAAAGAGATATTTTATAAACTTATTTCTTTAGTTAAGAATCGCTATTATTCTGAGTATAGAGTAATCGGTCTTAATAATCGGTTTGAACAATTTGAACAAGTTCACTTATCAAACACAAAGTTTATTCACTCCAAGTTATAATTTTAATTTCATTTTTAAAAACTTTTTGTGTTATTTAAATAAAGAGTAATAGTTTTGTCATACATTTGTTACACAAATCTGTTTCATCGAAAGTTTGTCATTTGTTGAGGCGTTTGCTTCCATAGAACACTCCGACCCTCAGGTCAGTTACCCGAACAGCTATTTTTACTCAAATGCAGTTCTCAAACGAAGGTATGTCTTATATCTTCATTTTATTCAAAAACTGTGTTCACCAGAATTTAGAGATCATTTGATTTGAGTCTTGTTTTGAGCGCACAATAAAACGAGTGTTGATTCAGATTCAGGCGATCAGTGAAGCAGTGATTCGACACTTGAATGCATTAATCGAAGAATAGTTCCTAATGTCAGTTCACTTTAAAAAAGCAGTCGATAACTACTATTGTTTTTGTGTTCATTTAATTAATTTCTTTGAAAAACTTATTTTTCAGTGGATATCATCGGTTAATGTTTTAATACAAATGTGGATATAATTTCGGCATTTTATTCAAAGTAAGTCACTATTCATTCATTTTTTTTTCTTTGAATCTATTTTTTTTCATTTACTCGAAACGATTAATTGACTCATTCTGTTAATTAATCTTTTATTAATTGCTCTCATTTTCAAAAATATAAGTAATATTTCATTCCTTATTCATGTATTTTCCTCTGATTTTTATCTCTTTATTAAACGATTTTTGTTCACTTAATTTATAGAGAAAAAAAATATTACATAAAAACTATAAAATACTTAAATATAAAATTTGTTCTCAAAATTAGTGTAAAAATTACACTTAAATTAGACATAAATTGTGGAAAATCTTAAACTTTAATAGAAGTTAATGAATAAAAGTGTAATAAAAAAATACTAAAAATATATATAATTTTGTTTGAGTTAAAATTTTTATATATTAATATATTAAAAATATATTTCAATTACAAACACATTTCACAATACAATTTCATATTAATAACACTTTAACTTAAATTTAACACTTTTTAAGAATGATTTTCTGTTAAATAGTTTAAAATATATTTAATATTAAAAGAAATATAAAATATATATAAAATACTATTTTCTGTACAATTATATGATTAATAAGAAACTGATTGCAATACTTTTTATTTATTTTTTAATTCATGTAAATTAAGTTAAAAATATTCTTCAAATATAAACCCAAATAATTGAATTTTTTGCTCAATTCATGATGAGTGGGCTCTTAGTGAATGACCTCTTTTTACGACCCGTTTTATTAATTAGATTTTCGTTTAATTTTGTTCTAATATTACAAATCAAATATAGAAAGTAAGTGAAAATCCAAATTATAGTTTCATTCAGTGATTAGTTTAGTTTCAGACATAGTTTTAAGAAAATATTATTTTTTGAGAGATTAGTTCCGTTAGGATTCTGTCGACTCATTGTTTTTATTCATATAATTTATTGATCGCTCAGTCTATTGAATATTCCTTAAATTCATTGCTCTCATTGATTAGGTTTTACTATAAAAAGTTAATAATTTTCTATTCATTCATTTTTTAATAAAAATGTTTATCGAAATATTTTTAATCCAAATGTATGTCAAACACATAAAAAGAGAAAAGTTTTCAAAAGAAAGCAATAAATCGTTCAAAGAATCAAATTTTAATAAATAAAAGTTTTTTAGTTATATAACAAAATTATTTTCGAAAATAGTTGTGAAAAATAGAAAACAATTTTTGGATAAAATAACAGAGAAATTGTTTGCTATTATTTATAATATTTAGTAAAAGAGTTTTCAGTGTTTGGACAAACTTTCTCGTTGTTGAGTCTTTGCAGGGCTGCCAACAGACTAACACTACCAAAATATGCAAAACCTTTGAAAGAGTGTATTGTCACAGTTATGAATGCCGTGACAGTGAACCCATTTATGATTTATCTAACCCTGACCTCAATTTATTACGAAACATAACCTTAAGGCTAATACACTGAAGTCCCGTTGCGGAGTTGTTGGGTGTCAAAAGTGATCCACCGCTCCATAAAGACACCACTTGAAAGTTACCAAAATTAGGACAAAGCTCTCTCTCTCTCTCTCTCTCTCTCTCTCTCTCTCTCTCTCTCTCTCTCTCTCTCTCCTCAAATGGTTCATTCCCTCCCTCTCCCAAAGTTTGCTCTCTTTAGAATTATTGGTAGAAATTTCATGACTTTTCTTTTATGTGTTTAATATTTGATTTTTCTTAAATATCGCATAAAAAGAGAGTTATTTTTAAGAATAAGTTTAAAGTTATTTTTTGGCACAAATTGTAAACTCTTTACTAATTATATTTATTGAATGATTACTTTAGATTTATTTTTCACGGATTAGTCGGCCATTAATTTCGAGTACAATTTACTCCGAATTCTAATTTGTTATTTTAGAATAAACTGAAACTATCTTTAATCTAGTTAACTTAACGATTCACACTATAAAAAAAGAATGAATAAACTTATTGTGAGAACCAGAAATCATATAAGAAATGAGTGACTTTTCTTGTTTTGCTATGTTTTATAGTTTTACCTTGATCAGAGTATCCATTCTTTAATTAGTCTCTATTTTTTCTGTTTGAAAATGAAAAATATTTTTTTATTGATTTCTTTGTTCCACTTTTTGATTATTTTTTAGGATATAATCGGATATGAATTCAGATAAGAAATCAAGAATTAATAGCAATAGAAATGAAGTCACAAATAGATTAGAGATCCAAAACAAAAACAATTCTCAACAATTTTTTTATTAAAATCGAAGCAATTCATTAAAATTTGACACTTGCTCATTATTTGTCCATTATCGGTCCATTATTTGTCCTAGGCTAGAGATACGTTTTTTTTCAATATACTTGATATATTTATATCTAGATCAATTTCATTTAATTAACTGAAAATTCATGTCTCTTTCAATACCAAAAACTGTACATTTTAACTTGATGAAATTTCTTTTGGTTTATGTCTCTTATATTTATTGATATTATTAATTGAATTAGTGATGAAATAAGATCTTAAATGAGAAATATTTTGAACTTAATTAGAATTTCATAATTTGTGAATAATTAGCATTAATTGAATACAGAGTTAATGACTTTCATATGTTATTTGAATGATTGAGAATAAGTGAAATTATTATTATTATAATTATTAGTCGATAATATTCTTGAAAATCAATTGAATTCTAATTATATTTGAATACTGGAATCAATGACTTTTTTCACAATAATACTAATGTATTGTTAATTATTTTTGAACGAAAAGTGTGATATTTAGAGCAGCAATTAATTAGTCAACAAAAGACTTCTTCCACACAAATTTGAGGAAAAAATGTTGAAAACAACAGAAAAGTTTGTATTCATTGTCTGTTTGATTCAATAGAATTCAATTAATGGTCGGATTTGAAACGGATTGATAGGATAGGAATGATAGTATAAATCACGACTCATTGCTTTTCTAAGTCAAGTGCTATCCTTTGAAAGCAAGACTTCTTTTAGACTAATCTTTGACTGCAAAACGTTTCGTTACAAATGATAGCATTTGAGACGAGAAAAATGTTGTAAAAAATGTTATCAAATGTTATCTCAATTATAGATTTAAAAAATCTAATCATTGATTTCAATGGAATCGATCACTTGAAACACTTTTGACTCTTTTAGCGCTGTTTTTGTGCAAATTTTTCTAATTTTCGTTACAAAAATCGCAATAATTTTAAATCTTATCGAAAAAAAATTTCTGTTTATTTGATTTTTTGATTAATTAAACTTAAAAAAACCATTTCCTCGAAAAAAATTAAGAAAATTAATGTTCACTTATTTTAAAAAAGTTTTTTATTTTTAATTCATTTAACATCAATTAATTTCAATCATAAGATTAATATCTAAAAACTGGTATCGAATTAAAAACTGTTTTCTTATATAAAAAAGAGTCGAATAAAAAACTGAGAAAATATTTTATGAAACAAATCATAAGTAAAGATCAAATTTGATGGACACGTTTTAGTGATGAGAGTATCAAAAGATTTTTATAAAAGTTAAGATAAATTTAAGTAAAGTTCAAAATTAATGTTAAGTGAAATAGTGACGACCCCTCGCAAACTGATTGCAAACCCTTTCCAAAAACTTTTCGAAACTCTAATAAAAGTTTTATTAAGAAAAATATGACTTTACTTTTGTGTGCATTTATATAAAGAGTATTTAAATCAAGTTATTTAGGGAAGCCTTCATTGGAGTGTTGATACATTGAGATACCTGATATCATTTCTAGGCCGTTAGGTTGTAGGTCAGCACAGCCTGAGTCAGGACATAACGTAACACAACAACTTATATATTATAGTGAGTTGTGGCACAGTCTGAAATGGTTGGTCGCCAGAACCTTGACTAGTCAGGAAGCAAATGCCTGGACTTGAACTCAGCCGGATATTAGATGCCTTCTCACCAATAGTTGTGTCGATTCACTGAAACTCTGATAAAAATATATTACTTTTGATTCGTAACTTTATTTTTTTGACATTAATTTTATTAAAAAGTAATCCGATGTCTCTTCGGACTCAATACCTGTCTTTTAGTGAACCCCCGCAATGATGTGTTGCCCAATCGGGTGTTCTTTGGATAATCTGTTCTTAAATCAAACAATCATTGATTTTATGTAAAGAATTTGTGAAATTAGGTTATCGTGTAATTGGATTACCAGTGCTTTCAAATTCAAAACAAACTCAAAGTTTTGTCTAATGTTTTGGTGATTTTAATCTAAATATAGAGCCACCGATGCATACTTGCGGGCGGGTGTGCAAAGAGGATGCTTTATGCCTTACGAGTGATCCAAGTGGTCAATATATTAGCGGCGGTCCAAACATTACCAGAACTCACCGCTTATGAAATATTTCTAAACAGAACCGATAGAAATCTCGACAGAACAGCACCGGATAGTAAGCAATTCCTTTAAAGTAATAAAACTAATTTAATTGTGTTTAAGCTTCAGCGGGTTTTTTGACGCGAGCGCTCGGGAATGTGGTTCGCCTCCTGCCCCCAGTGCGCATTGGCAGCCGCCTCAACCAGGAATGCGTCGGTGGTACTAAATGCCAGTTTTTCGCAAGGTGTTGGCTTTCGGGTGGCTCGTTGGGTGCCTCGTGTGGCCCTCTTTATACATGCTGTGTCACTGCCAGTAGTCAAGATATTCAGCCCCAGTATTGGGGACCAGTCGTCAACGATCCACGTATTTATTTATACCATTTTTCTAATAATTCATTTAATTTTAAGAATAATTTAATCCAAATATTTCTCATTCTATGGAAAGAATGCGGAAAAAGTGCGGCGCGAATCAGTAGAATCGTTGGAGGGAACGACGCATCTTTCGGTCAATTCCCCTGGCAGGTATTACATTCATTCTTTACTACTGTAGTAACACTCTCAACACACTCTCTATATATTGTTTGATAGGCATTCGTTCAGGTCGGGGGAAGCAGATGTGGAGGAGCCCTCGTTGGACCGGCACATGTTGTCACAGCCGGACATTGTGTGGCAAGGTAATATAATCTTCACTTTATAGACATTTAAATAAAATGTTTGTCTTTATTCAGATCACAGCACAACCCGAACAGCATTCGGGTCACTTTAGGCGATTATATTCTTCATTCGGAAATCGAAAGCTTACCTCATGAGGTGTTTACTGTCTCTGAAGTAAGACTTCACCCGAACTTTCGATTTACACCACAAGCAGATCGATATGATGTGGCCGTTCTTGTGCTCGACAGACCCGTTCATTACAAGGATAATATTAAACCCATTTGTTTGCCTCAAAAAGATGTCGGCTTTTTGGGTAGAATGGCCTATGTGGCCGGTTGGGGGGCCCTCCAGGCAGGTATACCAACATTGTATTCATTTAATATCAGGGATGGCCAATATATACCCCCACAAACGGAAAATGGCAAAAATACCCCCAGAATTTGACAAATTTAACATTACTTTTATTGACAAACACTAGGTCTATCAAGGTTTTCCCAAAATACCTCCTAGAACCCTTTAAAATTGAGCTCTTTGGCCATCCTTGTTTAATATTCGATAAAGATATCTATAGACAAGTTTGAGATTATCAAATTATCTTGATTAAATTTTATTCATAAATATTTTTAATGGTTTTAAAACAATAGAGTATAATATAAATTACTAGAATTCAAACCAAATATCAATTGATTTGCATTTTTTTGAATTATTCATTCTGTGATTAGAATCTGTGATTATATATTATTTTTTGAAATAATTGAATACAGCATTGAATCTATTCATACATCTATTCTATAGACCTATTATTAAGTGTCACAACATTTTTAAAAATACATTTCAGTGCATTTGAAAACATTTATTGGTTTTAAATTTTATCTTTAATTATTTGAAACTTATTTATTGGTCTAATCTTATAAATTATAAGATATAATTATAGTTAGAAGAAAGTGTATCTTAAATGTGAAAATAATGTGCTAGAATCTTTTATACCTCTTATTTCTTAGGTAACTTTAAATATATTATTTTTAACGTTAAAAGAATGTTAAGACTCTTTACTAAAGATTTAAATTATTATAAATTTAACAAAAAAAATAGATTCATTGCAAATGTCTTTAAAGGTTCAAAGTTAAGACCAAAAGTGTTACAACATGTGGCCGTTCCCGTCATCGAGAATGAAATATGTGAGGGTTGGCACAAACAAAGAGGTATTAATATTCGAATTTATGATGAAATGATGTGCGCCGGCTATGAATTTGGTGGTCGCGACGCGTGTCAGGTATTTATATTTCACTGATATTTGAATGACATTTCACTTAACAAACAATGAATTCAATTAATAAAACTTTTCTTAGTTTTTATTAAAATATCAAATAATTTCTTAAATTGTGTTCCGATAAGCGATAAGAGATAACATAGTCTTTGTTTTTAATTTCTTTAATTAAGATTCAAAACCAATTTAAATACTTATTAATGAATGAGTGGACAGTATATAAGAATCTTATAATAAGATAAATAGAGTGATGGACAAATTAACATGGTTCAGTTATATCTTAGGGTGACTCCGGTGGTCCTCTTATGCTGAATGACTTTGGAGTTTGGTATTTGGTGGGCATAGTATCGGCTGGTTATTCATGTGCCAAACAATATCAACCTGGTATTTATCATCGCGTGAGCAGTTCATCGGACTGGATATCAGCCAACGTTTACCGAAACCATTAGCCAACTGTTTGTTGTTATTAATGAACATTTGTTTGTTTGATGTTTAGATGAAAAAACTTTTCAACAAATTCTTAGTTATTTTGAAATATAATTAATATTTTATTTTAATAATCGATTGAAACGCACCGACTTTTAGACCATTTATTGAAATTCACTAATTTATAACTGATGTAAATATGAATATTTTGCAAATACTTGAAGAGTGCACACAATTTTGAAGATAAGAATAATGCAAAACAAAGAGAATATGTCGACAAAATTAATTGTTTAAGACCTGGATATTGTTAGACCACTATTACTGCTATCACTGCCAATGCTATTAACAAATTGAAACGAATGCAAAATGACTGCCAATTCATCTCTTCTATTGTTGTGCTCTTTATTATATATTTCGATCATTTCTACAATAATTTATAAGTTCTTCTCATATAAATCTCATGTCAATTATCATCGACGACGACAACGACGACAACAATTATTATATCCTTTGTTTTATTGTTTTCTATGAATTATTATTATTTTATCATTACTTTTATACTCGTTTTTATGATATGTCGATCAATTAGAGTCACTTTTCGTCTGATATTTCAGAGAAGAGATTTCCCCCAAAAAAATATCATAAGATTTTTGTTTTTTCTAAACAAAACTCAAGAAATGTTTATTTGATTTTATTGTCTGTTTTCTAATCGTTTGAATAAATTTAAATCAAAAGAATAGAAGACTAGTTCTAAGATAATAGTCTTAAGAATTGTTTGAATTTTGTTTAGACCGACAAAACTGTTTTAATGTTTATTCTTTACAATAAGAGCCACAAATACTTGAATATTCAAATAAAAAGAAGGTCTGCACTCCTCCTATGGTGTAACCGATAGACAGCCATTTATTCATAAATGAAGCCAATCACAAATAAACTAAACTAGTTAAGTTAAAATTTATTTTTTGACTTACAATTGTGACAATTATATCATATCTTTTCTTATGACGAATAAGTTATTCAAAATTTAAGGTTAAAATAGAATTAGTCCTTTAACTCAGATCTGGTCAAAGAGCTTATATTTGAGTCAATCCATAATTTTATTTATGACCAGAATTTTTTGATGTGGTTTTGATTTCAAAGATTAATTTCAAGATATTTACCAGAGATTAAACTGAATGTTTTTGTTACCACTTCTAAACGACAAAAACTTTGAAATTGAAATAATTGTAAAATTTTTAAAAAATAATTTTGAACTAAAATTAAAGAATGTTTTGATTTTAATTGGATTTGTTGTCCGATTTCTAAAAGAATTGTTAAAAAGATTTTGTTTTATTAAAATTAGTTAAAATGAAAAGATTATGGAATGTATTCATAAATACATATAATTATTATAATTATATTTTAAGAGAGATTTTAATATTATTCAAGATTTGAAACAATGAAAAAATGATTGAAAAAAATTGTAAATAAAGTGAAATAAATATTATGTAATCACTCGAAACAACTTTCATTAAAAAAAATTGCAGCGAAACAATTGAATACTTTGGAGAGGATTTCGCACTGAAATTAACTTTGAAATTATTATAAATTTATTTTACATATTTTATATACAACTTATGTGAAAAACTAATAAATTTTGAACTAAAATCTCTTTCGATATAATATAAGCAAAGGATGCGTTGCGTGAATGCAAATGCGATGATAAGAATCGCAATTTTGTTGACCCATTCATACAATTCATTCATTCATTGCTTATTTGGCTTTTATTTTGTGATGAAAACTCATTTTCATGCTTTCGATTACAATAATAATCTCGAGATATCATAAGGGAATTGTAGTGAACCCTAAGAACGAAACAATATTTTTGAGTCCAAAGCAAAACAAAAGAGATTTTTAGTACAAAATCCAAATCCAATTCAATTTCACTTCTAATTCAATTTTGAGACTTACTCTAAGTTTGGCCTAAATTTTAATTCTCTCTCTGTTTTCACTCATCAAATACTAACGAAATAACAATAAAATCTATTTTATTATTATTTGAACCAATTCTTTATAAAACGAATTTCTATTTTCTTTTGGATCTCTTTTTTCAATAAATCGACTCATTATTGAAATTTAATTTTTCAATTTTCTCATTATTTTCCTAAATTAGAAAAATATTTAAATAAGCGATTAATTAATGGTTGAGAAAAAAAATATCCTAGATGATTTAAGTGTCTATCCTTATAATAATCGGAGAAAAAAGTGAGAATAAAAAAATTATTCATTTAAATGTTTAAATGTTTAATCTGTTAAATGAATTACATAAACATTTTGGTTGAGTTATTACGAGTTGATTATGATATGAGAATAATATAATTTATGAAATAAAGTTGTTTTTGGTTTAAGTGAAGTGAAATGAGTGATGGATTACAGTGTAATTGTGTTTCTCAGTTCTCATAGCAATGATTGTATTACATTTTGAGAGACAAAAGCAAAATCTGCATAATATTAAACATTAAAATATGACATTATATTACAAACTATAGTATTGTATGTTTTGATTGTTTAATTTTCCTGATAGAGCGCTACTATCATAGCCAAGAGTCCAATTCAAACATTGTGTTGAAGTACTTTGAGTGCGCACCGCCCGAGGCATTGGGTCGATTACCTATTCGCTATTTCCACTGGCTTTCCATTCAGCCCATGTCTCCAACTTTTGGCTTAAGAACGCATTTCAACTCTGTTTTAATGTTTGAATGAAGTACTGCTCTTCACTTATAAACTCGACGACGAAACTTGTGTTTGGTTTGGGTTGTGTTCTGGTCGAGCGCTCAACCGGACTCCAAACTAATAACTTATTAAGAAAACTATTATAATTTTAAAGGATTCTTCTTTTAACCTGTGAGTGGAGTTCATTTGCTCGAGAATCGACTCCAGAACAGCCAAACTTGAATTCTGTGCGAAAGTCTTATATCGATTGAAAATATCTTTGAATATCTTTGCATTTATTTCGAGAATCATTTGTTTGGATTAGAAAAGAAAAACAGAGAATACTTTTGATTTTAATATTCAATTTGTTATTATTTCCTAAATATTAATACGAATTATGATAACAAGGATTTAACTAATAAAAGGAGTAAGTACAAATTTTTTTTCTAATTACAGGAAATGTTATTTTTATCCACAGAATTCTGATATAAATTTTAGATTCAATTGCTTTTAATTGCCTTTAATTGATGTTAAATATAAACCTTATAATATATTAGAACTTTTTATCTGATTTTATTGGTTTAAATTCATTTTTCATTATTTTTGTTAAACTTTTTGACTTCAATTTAACGAAACATTTCATTGTATTTGAAACTATTGTTTAAATGATTGGATGAAACGGAAGAAAATAAATTAATGTTCATTTCAGAGTTATAGTCATAGTCTTAGATTTCATTGACTTTAGGACGTATTGAAACTATTTTAATGTAAATATTTTGAAGATTTATTTGTGATTAAAAATAATAGACTCCGAGAAGTTTTATTCATTTTCTTTTAATCATTTGTTTTAATCGAAGCAAATATGAAATTAAGAATTAACTTCTATTATAAGTAATGGATTTCTTTTGGCCCATATTCTTGAGATTGTTTGTCAAATATCAAGTTAATTTAATGATTTTATCAAATCAAGTGAAAGAGAAAATGATTATTGAAATATAATATTAAATTGAATTGAATTGAATTGAATGCCCTCCGAGAAGATAATAATTTGTCCTCACTTTTGATGAGATCTATGTGTAATGTTTTCATTTGATTATTTGATGTCAAAACTTTATTACATAACCGACAAAGACTTGAATAATATCACTGAAATCTTAAACTGAAGACTTCTTTAAAGTAATAATTAATTAGATTTTAAGACTAAAGTTTCATAGAATGAAAGTTTTTTTTATAATTTATCCAAAAATCATAAAACTATTTATCAATAGTTTGAGATCTTTTCCACATCAGGACTAGAGTGGGCTTAACTTCGACCTCGTTAAGTGTCCCAAATCAATATAAACTTAGATACTAGAGCAGATATTTAGTGGGTAGTTATTGTAAGGCAATAATTGTAGGAAAACTTTAGGGGACAGTCGATCCATTATTTATTATTTATTCGACAATTTATTTAATAATTTTGTGGTTAAACTGAATATAAAGTTTTGGTTTCACTTTTTGTTATAAAAATATATTAATTACTGAAATGAAAAAATTCGGATTAATAGGAATTCCGTCAAATTGTATATCAAAATTATTTTGATTGATCTAGGTATTACAAACATTAATTAGTGTAATCATTAAAACTATGTTCAAATAAATTAATTCACACAAAAAATATTTCAAATCCTTGAACTTTGAAAGCAAAGAGAAATAGTTTTAATGTTAACCTCAAATGTCATAAATATTTGGGAATCCTTTAGAAATGATTTGGCGACAAAGTTGAGGGGGTATTGCCCCGAGCAATCCTAATGCAAATCTGAATGGCTTTCGGTATTTATTTTCTCATTTCAATTAATATCGAAGTGTTTTGTACTCTAAATATCTTTTCTATGATAAAGAATGAGTCAATGGATCCCTTACCCAATAGAATAATAGTGATATAATTAGGTTTATTGGCCCTCATATCTAAACGATGGTCTTTCGTGAAAATTATAATTATAAGAATAGAGTTCTGATATTTTGATCAATGGATGAGAGATTATTGCCATTTACTCAACAAAATAATAATAATTGAGCACTAAATAAGTCAGTGGCCGGTCGTTCTCTAAACTTGTCTTCAAAGTCAAAGTGGTATTACTTAAAAGGTATTCACTTTAATGTCTGCTGCGAGCAATGGCCGACTGCCCGACCGACTCATTGACTCATTACTTGAATATTCACTGAAACGTCTGATCACTTGATTTTTGCGACAAAAAAATGTTTAATTTCTAAATTCTTTGAAAATTGTAAATACTTTTATGTCATTTAATTATTTTTTACTCCATTAAAACATTTATCAATTATTAATCTTTAATACGAATTAAAGACAACTTTTGACCCCTTTTAAAGCCAGTAATTAATTATGCAAATTATTTAAGGGTTAATACTTAATACTCAACACTTCTTTGCAAAACAATTTAGATAAATTCAAGCGACGAATAGAATTATTATTATTCAAACTTTTAAATAATTATTAATCATTAAATAATTGAATTTTTAAGTAAAATAAATGATAATTATATCAGTTTTATAACAATTAATTAAATTTGAAATTCAATGTTTTCTCATTTTACTTTCAAAAGTAACTCTTTTCTCAATTTATATTTGAATTTGAATTTTGAAAATAATGTTTCCGATTAACTTTCACTCAAACATTTTTCTCCACTCGTTTTTAGATTAACTTTAAATTTAAATATTAATAAAAATCTAAATTTTTGACATAAATTCTTAATCAAAAGTAATTTTTTTTCAAAATTGTCAAAATGTTTGGTTTCTTAAGTGTTAGGGAAGTGAAACGAAAATTTTGCTCAAAATTAATAAAAGCTAAAAGAAAAGTTAAAATCTTGCTTGATAATCTTAACTTTGTTTAAAAAGTTCAAATCATTCTAAAGAATCAGTTAAATGAGTTACAAATCAATTACCTTTCATTTCCCAATTATCACTTTATCTCTTCTTAATCTCTCATTAATTGGAAAAACAATTAGTAATATAGAAATAATTATATATATCTATAAATTTATATATTTATAAGATTATAAATATTATATAATTAATATTTATTTAACGAATGATTTTTAAAAAATGGTTAAAAAATAATATTTGAAAATCTTATCTTTTCATTTATATTCAATAATATCGTCTGAAATCAAAATCTTTTAGAAAAAAGAGATTTTGAAAATTAATTAATTTTAATTGACTCACATTTATTGACTGATTGTGTTTAATGGGAATTAGAGGACTACTCATCTAATTTATGGGACAACTATTAGATGAGTGACGCAAATCTATTACAAAACGGATGTTTTTCACCAAAAAATGATGAAATTGAGGCGACAAATCTTGTATTTAAAATTAATGCTATAATTCGAGATAAAAACAAAAACTAAATTAATCTTATAAATTAACATGAACCATTCTCCCAGAAATATTTTAATGCTTGGTCTATTTAGATCCATATACCATAGATACCAACATATATTAGATATGAAAATCATTGAATTATAATAAGAAACGAATCGTTAATTGACTAAAAATATATTTTATTTGATTTAAATTTGAAATATATTTGTCCTGAATTTAATATTTAGTCCAACAGTTTTGAAATTAAATTACTTTTTTAAACAAAAATGTTTTTCAAACGTTTCTAAAAACTAATAACAAGAAAAACATTTCAAAAAAAAGACGTAATCGAAGAATAAATAATTTATTTTTAAGATTGATTTTATTGGGTCAGACCTCAGTCTAAACTTAGAAGTTTGGAGTCTTTTTTATTTGAATCGATTTATTTAATTATATACTTAAACATTGAATAGAAATTAAATAAAATTGAATGAATAAATTATAAAATGAGTTATCAATGTTTTATCAAAAGTGAAATTCAACTCCAATTGTCTTTAATTCAGAACTAAATAACTCGAAAACAATGGAATAAAACAATAGAAAGTTTTGATGTCAACCAAGAATTCATTGGAATCGTCACAAATCAATACAAGATTCCACATATTTTCCTCTTGACCTTACAATTAAAGCCAAATCAAGCTTGGCCAATTACTTTCTGATCCATATTCTTTTGTGTCATAGATGCAATTTATATAACCAAGACCAATTTATTATAACTAGAAATTGCAAATAATAAGATTAATTGCGGACTCAATTGTTTAACATTTATTTTAAATGAATAATAAATTGAATAAACGATTAAATATGAATAAAATTAGTTTATTATTAAAGATTTGTCACATAAATGGCATCAAATCTGAGTTCACAATTAATTTTTGACTAAAAAAAATAAATTGAGAACAAAATTAATGTCAAAACATTTATTTCTTTGCTTTAAAGGCGATAATTCAAAGTTTCCGCAAACTTTTATCTATTAAATCAAAGTTAAAATCAATAAATAGATAAACTTCTAAATCATTCTTAGATCAGATAATTAGGTAAATGTTCACATAGTTATCAGGGTTATTATCAATAAGTGCTTCTTCATAATTAATTGCCTCATATTTTAAGCATAACTAATGAAGTAAAACCTTTTAGACTTTAATGAATTTGAAAAATAATTGATTTTAAGAAATCAAGTCATAAGTTCAACCGACAACCATATGAACTATATTAAGCAAGGTGTTTTCAACACAACAAATACATCAACGAAAGGATCGGTCAAATTCTAATCTATTTTTTGTTAAGAACTAAATTTCGGACATTAATGTAATGCCATTGTGTTTGGGAATCATATCCTTAAACTTGATTCAACAGTTCAATGAATTGTATGATCCGGTGCTCAAAGTGAACATCACTTGTGTGTGACCTTTATATACAACAATTAGAACAGAAAATTTTTTATGTCTCTCTCCTATCGAGAAGAAGATTACATAATAACCGATTCGTTTAGGATTTTTTCGAAACTTATTTTTTTTATGTCTAAACACTTGAAAACTCTTTTATTGAATGAATGGTTATTACAAAACTCACACTTAAATCACTTAAACTAATCATTTTTTCCGTCTTTTCTTTTCTTAAACATTTTGAGCTAAAAATCACGTTTTTCAACAATTTTAAGATCATTACATTCATTACATTTATTTCATACATTTCCAGAATTAGATAAAGAATTGCTTTTATGTCTTTCATTTGTCTTTTGTGTCATTTGTTGTACAAATCCTAAAGAATTGATTTCATTGTTTCCGATTAATATTAGTTTAACTCAACTCTTCGATTACTGAACCAATTATTTATTTTATAGATTTTAGGCATTAAATCATTTGAGTGTCGACTCCACTAATAATATGAATCCATGAGATGTCCACTAATGAATCGGAACGTATTTATGCGTTCCTTTAAACGATTGGCATTTTTAGCCATTCCTCTGCTTTTGTTGATAGTTCAAACTACAGGTCAAGAAGGTATGTATTTATGTTTCATTATCTAATTTAACCATATTTTACTTCTTGTCTGAAAAAAGTGAGACTCAGTTTAAATGTAAAAAAACTGTTTAAAAATACCGATTAAAGACTAAATAAAAATTTGATTAAAATATCGTTAAATTTTAGTTTAATTGCGTTAATACATTACGTTATTGATTTGAATTATCAGACAATTTATCGAATAATCTTTAAATTCTTTATCTTTTCTTTTCTATAAATATTAAAATATTCAGAAGTTTTGTTGTCTTTTTTTGACTTTTATTTTGTTTTATCAGTTGTTTTCTGATAAATAATTTGGGTTTAATAGAAGCTCTCAAAGGGATAAAAGCGATCTCATTCTTAGATCAGAGTAAAGATGTCCTCAAATATTTTTTAAGAAATTGATATTCTTATTGATTACAGATTCATCTTTGCCACCAGTAATTCGTCACCCAGGCACATGTACGTTTCAACGTTCTCAGTCAGCATGTACATTTAGTTTGTTATGCTATTTGGCGGGTGGAACCCCTGTAGAGGGCTGTAACGGTGACTTCGGCACAACTTGTTGTATGCTTAGTAGTTCATATGAAACAAACTTTCCATCGCCATCACCACCACTACCGCCTCCACGGCCATCACCCACTCCTTATCACTCCAGAGAAGACCATCCAATTGGTTCGACTCGTTATATAACATCGAATTCAAATCGCCATCAAAGCCACGACTACTTCAATGAACCCAATCACAGGCCCTACCATTTTAGACCCACTACTGATCCGACTCCAGATTTTATTGATTACGGAGTTGACCATAACACAATTCGTCGAACTCGTATTCCAGACGGACACGTGAAGCCATTCTTTCAAGAAGTGTCGAGGAAAGCCTACGCCAGAAATCTGCAGGAGGACAGTAAGTAACGCCTTTCAATCTTTTATTCAAATCAAGTTTTTAAAACAAAAAACAAAATAATTTGAAGAAAGAATTGATTTATTACTCAAATTTTTGACATTAAAAATATAAATTTTAATTTATGGTTCACTCAAATTCAGAATAATTATATATTCACTACTCATTAAGAATATGTTTCGATAAATAGTTATATCCGACAAAAAAAATGTTAAAATAATTTTATTCCGTTAAATGTCTTTTAAAAGACTAATTAACGCAAATGTCTCCACTTTTTGTTGTGTCGGAAAATCACTGAAACAGTGATTTGAATACAAAAATAGTTTTGTGTTCAATGAGACAACAATTTCCTATTAATTATAAACAGAAATGGTTTGTATTCGACTCGATTTGACTACATTTGACTAATCAGTTAAATCCGATTTCATTTAGATTTTTTCGTTTAAACTAATTCCAAATAATTATTCCAAAAAAGATAATTTAAGTCAAGAATGTGAGATATGTATTTAAATGAGGCCAAAGCCTAGCTCATTTTCTTGTTAACATAATTTATTTTAAAGAATCTTTGTTTTTGTCCCAAACAGTAATGAGATATTAATACAAATACATATCAATTATATATTATATTTTGTTTAACGATTAGATTAATTACTTAATTAATTTAAATAAAAATATATTTATGGGTAACGCACAGCACAACATAGCCTTAACTCCACCCGAGTTATGAAATCTATTAACTAATATTCGAGGAGAAAAAACTTTGCAAGACTTACATAATTAGTTAATTATGTCATATTAATTAGGATAAACTATTGATCGATAAACTAGGAATAATCGCTTTATTCGCCAATAAATTACTCAATATCAGAGATGGCTAAAGGCGGCCGCTCCCTGGAGGGGGAAGGGTATACCTCCTCTGGATCAAAAAAAACTTCAACAGAGCTAGTGCTTGTTCATAGACTAATGTTAAAGGTTTCAATGTCCCAGGGGAGGGGTATTTTAAAAATTTTCATCTCAGGGGATATTTTGAAATACCTCCCCCTTAGCCATCTCTGCTTAATATTTAAGTGAATTCCTGTTATGAAAACACAGTTTAAAGGATTTCACGACTGGCGCTCATTTCAATTAATTCCAATTTTTACCTCAATTTTCAATGTTTTAATTCAACGAAAAAAATTCAGGGCTTTTGTTGCGGTCGACGATAACATCAAAAATACTCATAAAGTTATCTCTGTTTCAAATATTTTATTTGAATTGAAGTTCATTATAATGTCTGATAAGTTTTAAGATATCTTCCTATAACTTATGGAATCAAATGATCGCACATTAAAAAATAACATAAAAATAATCTTGGTTTTAATGGAATTAAAATGATTGAATTTAATTAAACTTGCTCAAATTTTTCAGTAAAAAATATTTAATTTTGGATTAACTAAATTCTTAATTAATTAAATTTCTTGCAATTCTTGAATTCAATTAAAACATAATCTCATTAAAAGTAAATTACTGAATTACCTTGCACTCTTGCATTCTTTATCTAAAATATGATAAATCAGTCGCTTTAAAATTAAATAACAATAAATAAATGATTAATGGATTTAATTTGCATTAATCAGTTTGTGGCAGACCTTCAGCAAAGCCTTTAAATAGAATAATCGGAGGACAGGACGCATATTTTGGTGAATTCCCCTGGCAGGTATGTCACTCACATATCACATTACATACACCTATTTCTCATAATTTCCATAAATAACTAAAACCAAAACTTCGAATCACTTCTTAACTGATTAAATGTCAAAAGAAATTACTTCTTATTAGAAGAGGAGAACCATTCGATATAGAAATCACATGTATTTCAATCATACTTTCAATTAAATCCTTTCGATACTAAAAATTTTAATTAGTTTTTTTAAATAAAAGTAGTTTTTGAATATTCATTATATTTTAACACTAATTAAAATCTTGACATTAAAAAATGCCAATAATTTGGACTTTTATTTTAATGGGAAATCGGTTTAAATCAAAAATAACAGGTTTTGTGACATCAGATGAGAATATTTTTAATTTTGTTTTATTAATTAAAAATACGATTACTTTATATTAAATCCAAAAAATTCTAAATAAACGAGTTTTCAAAACAAAATACAAAAACCCTTAAAATAATTGACAAAAAGATTGTATCATAAACTCTCTAAAACTTGACTTTTAATCAATCATTTCTTATGAATTCTTAATATCCTCTCTTTCTTTGATAATAATCTGTTAAACTCTTGCAAATACATAAAAACAAGAATATAGTTAACTTTATATAAATGTTTTTAAGCAATTTATCCACAAATAAACAAAATATGAAATCATTTGTCAAATAATTTGCTTCAATTTTTAGGTTCATATAAAGATCACAAAACATCAGTGCGGAGGGGCTTTAGTCAACCAGCAATTCATTGTGACGGCCGCCCATTGTATATATCAGTCAGTATTTCTATATTTTTGACAAATTTGTTGACAACTATTAATAAATTCTATTGATTTCAAATCAAATTAGACATCAATTGAACCAAAACTCTTGACTTTTGAAAACTTAAATGTCTTTTGAAAATAAAGAAAGAATTGGCTCTAATTTAAGTCATTAGTGAAACAAATTTTTTAATAAATACTAAAATTATTTCAAATAAGAGAACTATTTTTCTAACAATAGATTCATACCATTTAACCATTTCTTTGTTTTTTTGTGTAAAATTCAAAGATTTTATTTCAGGCAAATTATTTTCTATTTTTGTGGAAAATTCTTTGTTTTTTTATATTATTTTTTATTTAGAGATATCTTAAGCTCTTATTTGAAATAAAAGACAAATCTTAAGAATTATATAAATTAGAAGAAATTATAAAAATATTTTCAATTTTTTGAGTCAATGAAAATTCTTCAGTTGATTGAATCAATTAATAATTTCTCTTTGTTTTGTAAAAAAATACAATAATTTTGAAATCACCACCACTTATAAAATGAAATAAACTATTATATTTTATTTTGATTAAAATATTAAATATAATTAATAAATAATTGAATATATATATATAGAGCTCCGATACCCCAACTAAATGTGATAATTGGAGCCCATGATATCGAAGACCATCGTTTCCAAGACGTTCCGCCGCAATATTTTGGAGTTACAGAAGTGAAACTTCACCCAAACTTTAGATTTTCTGCATCACATCCCGACCGATTCGATATCGCAGTTTTACGTCTGGACAGACCCGTCAGATATAATGATAATATTTTACCCGTTTGTTTACCACAACAAGGATTTCGATACGAGGGATGGTATGAAACCTTTCTTTAATTGAATATCAATTGTTTCTCATAATCGCTCTTAAGTTTAAGTCATTAACTTTCACTTATATTAAACCATTAAAAGATAATTAATGACCAAAAAATAGGAATCTGTGCCAAAACACAAAATTAATTTTTTATTTCTTTAAGGTATGGAGTGGTCACGGGTTGGGGTAAAACTGATCCAGCATTGAGTCAGTATTTTCAATGAGTTTATGATATATTTGACACTAATTATTGTTCTTTTATTGCAAACGAAAGGCAACAGATATGGCACTCGATTATTGCAAAAAGTGGACGTTCCCATCATTGAGAACGAAGAGTGCGAAATGTGGCACAGGACCAGAGGAATTGATTTACGAATATTTCCTGAAATGATGTGTGCAGGATATGAAGACGGACGCAAAGACGCCTGTGTTGTATGACTGACCCATTGTTTCTTTCATTCTTTATATTTATTGTTGTTTTTTACGATAAACTCAATGTTAGGGCGATTCTGGTGGGCCTCTTGTTATTAATACTAATGGCAGGTGGACTCTGGCAGGAATCACATCAGCCGGATTTGGTTGCGCCCAATCCAGACAACCGGGCATTTATCACAGAGTGTCCCACACTGTCGACTGGATTATTGATAATATTAAAAATTAGGCCTTTTTTTAATTTAGAAAATGTTTTGTTATTCGTTTCGATTGTTTTCTTAACAAAACTTATATTTAAGTATTTTGTGATCAAAAAAATCCTCTGATTATCGAAATATTTTTTTACTGCCATTTAGTGAAATCATTTCATTATTTATTTAATAAAAGACTGCATTTCTGCTCTTCAATGAATTAGCAAGTACATTTCAGTGATAATTTACTGTCATTTTAAAAATGATTTCAAAACTAACAAAATTGACGACATATTTATTAAATTGCAATTAATTGAGAAAATACATTGTATTCATCCATTGACTTCATTTCCCTTAAAATATAGTTTAAATTTATTTGAACTTTAGTTAAGTTTAATTTTAAACTTTAAAGTGTTTTTTTTTCATTTTTACATTTAATTCATTTATTTTTCAAAAACTTTTAGATTTACCCGATTTACCCGTATTTATATACAATTTCAGGAATTTTTATAAATTTTTAGGTAATTTTAATTCAGTTCTATTTGTGTCACTTATATGTCAGTTTTTATAGTTTATGAATAACGAGAAGAGCACACATTTTGCTCTTTTAATAAATTATAATTTGATTTGAATTTCTTCAGTATTTTGATTGCAATTGAAGTCAAACATTATTTGATTGGAGTTATAATATAAATAAATTAAAGTTGTATTTCGGACACAAAACAAATGTAAATTCCTTACAGTTTTGGCATGAAAAGCAGATTCATAAACTAATCTTGTTTACATTTCATTATATTTAAAAGTAAGAAGTTGTAAATTATTGTCATTTTTTAAAGCTTTTTATTCATTTATTTATTATACATCAAAACATTTCTAAAATGTTATGATTTATTCGCATAATTTTACAAATTTTTGATAACGTTATCAAACTGTTTAAGATATTTATATTTAAAATATTTCAAACTATATTTATGCTATTTTACAGATTTTAAATCATTTCAGATAAGATAAGACTAAAATTCAAGATTAAGATCAATACAATAGAGACTCAATTTATTATTCGTTTTTTAAATAAGAATTTTTATTTAAATAACAAAATTTTTGAGAAATAGGGAACAACTCTTCTTAGAAAGTTTAGATAAATGTCTATTTTGGAAAAATAGATCCTTAAACGTATCCGTTTATATATATTATATAAGGAAAGTACAAAAACCAAATTCAATAGTTTTATAATTTATTACACAATAACTCATTTCGAGTGCAAAAGTGCGGCCAAAAGAGCATTAAATTGTAATAAAGGCTCAAATGTTTTCAGGTTTGGAACTTATTCTTAATTCTGTGCACAAAAAGTTTTGTTGATTTGACTCAAAAAATGACTTTTAGGTAATAAATATGAAAAGGATTTCTAAATCTCCTAAAAATTATGAAAAAAATTATAGTTTTGATTCCTATCTATTAGTCAATAGAGGTTTCAGTTTAGAAGAATAATAATTAATTGGAAGTAAAGCTATAATTCAAAATTTTCAAAAATATTCGGAAAGTAGCAAGACCAATTTAACAAATGTTAAGTATTATAATCTTAAGTTGAAAATTATAAGATGTCTTTAAGGGTTAACTAGAGTTCAAACTCTAAGTATTGTATTTCGTGTGACTTTCAAATGTTAGGGCAAAGGTAGGGGTTATTTGTGGTGTAAGGCAAGCATCGCATCGATTAGACCTCTCAAACACTAATTAAGACATGAATCAAATGATGACAAAATTATGGCCGCAAATAAAACAAACGAAATTGAATTATAAGATTCTAACTCTTGATTACAGTTTTTATGATTAAAACGATGAAAGAATTAAATTTAATTGTTTTGCATTATATGATTTCATAAGTGAAGGGCCACTTAACTGAGGATTTCCTGTTCAAAATTCCCATTAGACTCGTGAGATGCCATTAACTAATTTCGGTTAAATTAGAAAATTGTTATAAGTTATAACAACTCACATAACATACTTTTATTTTTCTGGCCCTTCAATAAACTCAAATAATTATTACTAATAATTATCGCAAAACAAATCTTTTGACTAAAATTTATTCAAAGAATTTCAATAAAGTGTTGAAAACATAATGTATTTTAGAGGCCGACCGCCCCTCCAGTGCCCCTCCAGTGCCCCTCCAGTAATAAGAATATGAATTTAAAAAAAACATTTTTTTAATTATAGAGAAAAATTCAAATTATTTTGACATTTGTTTGGCATCACATTTGCATTTCTATCTACTAATCACTATAAATAGACCTGGATACTAGTGCCCTTATTAACTAATTTCTAATCAATATTCATGTCTATTAACTGTCCATTAAATCAATCGTTAATACCATTAACACTAATTTCCTTTAATTGATGTAACATTTTCTTCAATAATTTGATTAAATTTTTAAAATTATTTGAATTTTTATTAAGAATTCATTATTTTTATAACAAAAAATCCAAATATTTATTAAAATAATCTAATTATAAACCAAAATGAGTGTAATTTAATAAATTTAAATATATAAAAAAATATATTTAAAAACATATTCTTAATATTCACTGTATTCTTTATTTTCACTGTAAATAACCAAGCTAATCCTACTTTCTTTATAACACTCATAAACTCTTTTGATAGTATTTGTAATAAGAATTTTTATATATTCTTCTAATAAAATAATAAACTATTTATTTATTCTTATTATTAACGAAATTTAATACAAAACTTTGAAGAATTTTTGTTTGAATTCAAATAAATTTTTATTATTTATATCTTTTGGTTTATTCGGGAAAAACATTGAAGAGTTTTAATCTAATAAATAACTTTTTGTTAATTCAATTAACTTCCACTAAATTCAAAGAAAACCGAGCGGTCAGTGAAGTTCAGGTCGTGACTCATTCCTATTGAAAGGTTGTCAGAAATAACTGTAAAAAATAAAGATTTTCTATTTATGAAAAAATATTAAGAAAAAAATGGCGATAAAACATAAAACTATGAAATCGGTTACAAAAAAGTAAGCTTTTATTAGAATTTCAACACAAATATTAAATAAGTGTAACATTAATGTAATGTTAGCGAAGAGTCGATTTGCTTGAAATGAGACGAATAGTCGACTCAACCTTTTCATAGAATCATCATTGACTGCACATCGAGTTATAGTGAGCTATAGTGAGCTATAGTGAGCAGGATTTTTAAACCAATAACCCTGATCTTGAAATTAGCGTAATAGCATAATAGCATAATAGTAGGAAATGGGTCACAACCGTAGAGTAGTTGTGTCCCACTAATAACATTCAATCACTAGTCTATAGTATAGGCGAAACAATACTAATGTTTTTCCTTTAGTTTAGATATCATTCGTAAACAAAATTGAACTTAATTTTAGAAAAATCGTGGAATTGTCTTAACTTAAGAGTAAGTCTATTAACTTTTGAATTGAGTTTGAATATGACGTTATCGGTGCCCACTCTATGCAGTGCTTCAAATTGTAGTGGAAATGATTCAAATGAACATTTGTTTGACTTCTAACTAATAAAGAGTCAAAAACTCATTATTGTGTTCTTCTCATCGTTTCTCTTATTCAACGAAATAAGAAATGTTTGTTACGACTCGTTATGTCTGAACTGATGTAAAACAGTGTTTCGCCAAACGATTCAAATCCATTTGAATGGTGTCAGCAAACAATCCACTGTTGAAGAGCACAGAACAGCATTTGTCATACTTTTGCAGATGTGAAGACCGCGCGCAACTGTTAAGTTAACTTTTTGCAAGTCTTCCCCAAAATGCAGACCTACTTTACCTGTGCTCTCGAATCAAAGAAATGCTAAATTCACTCAAAATTACAATTTATTCGCTATATTTTGTGCGCAACGATAACGTCAATTTTCAAAATAAACTTGCTAATTTTTATATTTGTTTTTCTTATTACTTTAGAGTAATAATGCGGTGATTCGAATATTGCTAATAAAACTAGCATGTTTATATTTAATTACCTGCTTTAATGTATTTATTGATGAATTCCTCATTAAAATATTCACCCGAAACAACTGATTTTGGAAATTTCCAAAACAACATAATCTCAAAAATAGGTAAATGAATATCCGACAACTTTTTTACCTTAACTTTGAAAGCAACTCATTATACAAAAGGTGTTGGGCTGTCGGTCCAATACCTGACCTTTTTCTCGTTTGTTTGATAGTTTTGACACAATTTTTAAAATTATTTTTATCGCTTTTGGAGTTTATTTTGAATTTATAATTTCTATATTTTTTTTATAATTTATAATAATCTCTAATAGTTTTTAATGAATTAAATCTGTGAATGTATTACAGTTTGAATTAATTTTGTGAATTCAATGTCAGAATGTTTAGAGTCGTCAATGCATTTCTAGTCATCATTTGTATAATAGAGTTTCAGCCAAGTATTGCATATATTGGGGGCCGAATCGGTCCACTGTCGCCGCTATCAATCGCCAGTTCATTGACCTCTCAATTTACAAAAACTCATCGGCAGAGCTCAAGACAGTCGTCTCAAACATTTTGGAATTTGTTAAGCATTGCTCGATATATATTGTGTTAGTTTACAACTCATTGATTAAAACCAATTGATGTTTAATTTCGTGTCAGCCTTTCCTCAACAATGCTATTATCAAAGTGAGTCCTATCCGTGCGGTCTTGGCATAAGTTGTTGGATGCAGGGAAGGAGACCTCTTGATCTCTGCAACGGTGGTATACTATGGAGTTGTTGTCTGCCACAGGATTTACCCACAAACACGACGCCGGCCTCAACTGCAGAACCAGTGCACGAACCGGGTATTGATTGATTGCTTACGTTATTATTTTAATTATTTACTTTACTTTACTTTTGAGCAAAAAAACTAAAAAACAGTTTAATTTAAAAAAAGAGAAAAAATTAAACAAAATCTTAGTTTATATGATCTGAACTCAAAAGCAATTGAATTGAAAAAAACCCTTTTTTTTAATTTTATGTCAAAGAATGTGGAAAAATATATTTCAATAGAGGCGCCAAAATTGTTGGCGGAGAGAACGCTCGGTTCGGACAAAACCCATGGCAGGCGGCTATTGTGAAACAGCAATACTTCAACCAGAAAATATCATGTGGCGGTGCTCTCATTAAAAATCGTTGGGTCGTCACTGCAGCCCATTGTGTCTATAAGTAATGAATAGTTTTTTTTCCAAAATTTTATTCAATTTTTTTATTTGAATTTTATGTCAAAAACACTTCCCTTTAATTGAATTCATTTTTCATAAGATATGCTTTTAATAAGTTTTTCATTGGAACCGACAGAACGCCTGCAAATAATCTGAGAGTAAGACTCGGAGACTACAACTTAAGAGCACATACGGAACAATTACCACACGAAGAGTTTGGGGTTCGCCGGAAAGTAGTCAACGAAGCGTACAATCCGGCCACTTATCAAAACGATATCGCATTATTAGAGCTCAGTCAAGAAGTCACTTACAGAGAGCATATAATTCCCATTTGTTTACCCAATAAAGGTATGGATAATTGAATTTTATATTTCCGATGATATTATCAGTAAAATTAGCAAAACTTTGAATTCAGATAAAGCCTTAAATTTTAAGCTTTAATTTTACGATAATTTTATTGAATTTCTCCTTTGATTTCAATTAATAGTTGTATTAATTGTTTGGCCCTTTATTTAAGTTTTTTGAACTTTTCTATCCTTTTATTGAAATCGAAGAAACAAAAGTTCAAAATTCAATATAAAGCAAATGAAATAAAAACAATATAAGAGGTCATCAGTGAATGATTTGTTTCTCATGGATTAATTGGTTGAAACATAATTATAAAATAGTTTACTATTCGTTCAATTATTTAATAAAAATGTTTAAAAAAAAGTTCATTGAATTGATTTGATAATTGATTTGTAAGCCATTCAGTGATTGATTGGCTCCAAAAAGAATTTTAAATTAAAAGATTCATTGAATTAATAGATTATAAAATCAAACATAACTGAAATGCGAAGCTTTGACTTCATTTCAAATTCCGAGTCAATGATTATAGTATTTTATTAATGACTGACAGTTAATGACGATATACTTTGAGTACAATTAATGTTTAAATTAATGAAAAATTGATTTTAAGGTCAAAACTTTACGGGTGAAAAAGCGACGGCAACGGGTTGGGGACGAACTCAATATGGTTTGTATTCTCTCATAAATTGTTTTCTCATTTTTTAATATCATTTAATTAAAGGTATTTTTTAATTAAAAGGTATTTCTGCGTCGCCGGGAGTTCTCCAAAAAGTTGAGGTCGAAGTCATAGATTCAGATGAATGTCAAAAATGGATGAAAAGTGTCGGCAGAAGAGAAAATATTTTTTCAAATATGTTATGCGCCGGATATAAGGAGGGTGGAAGAGATTCATGTCAGGGCGATTCGGGCAGTCCTCTAAGTCTCAAAGATGATGGAAAAACAACACTCATAGGACTTGTGTCGTGGGGTTTGTTCAGAGCTATTGATTCATATTATAATTATTATATTATTTATTTCCTAATAATTATAACAGGAGTTGGTTGTGCGCGACCTAATCTGCCCGGAGTTTATACACGAATATCAGAATTTGTCGATTGGATAACAATTCATACGACATAACAAATTCAATAAATAAGAGGAATACCAAAAGCCTTAGCATTAGTTTCAAAGTCGACACACCATTCATATCATTATTTGCATGAAATGATTGCTTTCACACCTAATAGTAAATGTAATGTAAATATTTTTCAATTTTAGAATTTTCACCTTTTGTTAAGTTTTTAATTATATTTAAATTATCAATAATTTAATCCATTATTTAATTTTAATTTCAAATAAAACATTGAATCAAAAATATTGTATTTTATGTTTAATTCTAACAATAATTTAAATATTTGTTAATATTTTTAAATTGAATTGATCTAGTACAACTTAACATAAACAAATGAAGTTTTATTTGAAATTTCATCCATTAATTTAACATTAATAACTATAAAGTAGCATGATACCTATTTTTACTAATAATAGGCTTCAATTATTAGTCAGTAATAGTCATCAGTTGTTTCGTAATCTTTAAAAATGAATAAATGATTTATTAATATAGAAAATAGTTTAGATTATAGATCAGGGATTGATCAGGGTCATTCTGATAACTTATTTAGAGTAAATAGGGTTTCATATTTAATACTCTGAAGATAGGTCTAACTTTATACAATGTAAGTTTGTACAACATATCATTTTAAGTAATCCTATAGTTTATTGAGTAAAAAGAATAAATTTATCAAAAATATTTAGTATTCATTAATAATATATTGTAAGTTTCAAGTGTTTCTATACAAATATATTAATAGATATACAGTATTTGAAAAAACCCTTTACACTGGTTTTTTCATTGTGAAATCTTTATTAATTGGAATTTTAAAATTTCTTTAAATATCCAACTATGGAATTTTTGCACCATCATAATTATATTAAAAATTTTTAACAATATTGAATCTAAATTGCTGATCTTCAAATTTTTAATAAAAATTATTTGGTTAGCATCTTAATATAAATAGAAATCTTCTTACAGCTTTTAAAATAAAATTTTAATTAGAAATACAATTATCGACCATGACATGTATGAAGTATAGATTTTCTAAATCAACCATTTTAATGAACTAAATATTCAAACCAAAGTTAATACAAATTATAGAAAATAGAGATCAGTTTTATTAAACTAAAGTCTATAATTATTACATAAAATAAATTTAAAATTGAATACACAGTAAATGAATACCCTCCATTAGGAGCTCTTCGTTTTCATTGAAAACTCTTCATTTGACAACTGGTTTGTTCTGAGATCAAATCATTGATATCTTTGAAATTTGTTTGCTATAATTACTGAAGTCCACCTGTATCACTGAAGTGATATATTTGTGTCAAACATTTTTATCAGTTTTTGTTGACATATATTTTTTAGAGCATCGATGTTCTTTTAAGGTATATGTGGTTAATTTTTCTTATTAAACTTATTGTTTTATCGAACAATGTTCTTTCATTTACCATATGAAACTTTATTGCCCTTGCACATGCCATATAAAATAGGCATTCATTATGCAATAAAAATTCCTTAGGAGGAAACATCACTTGTTTAGAGTAACGATGCTAAAATTTGGCTCCCAAACTTTAAAAGCTTTTTGATAGAGGTCTTCATTTGCTTTAATAACCTCAAGTTTAAATTATGAAAACATAATATGATTATTGAATGAAACTAAAGTTTATTACAAACTATAAAATAATACAGAAAATAAAATTCATGATTTAAACTTGAGTTGATTAAAGCAAATTAAGACCTCTACCAAGAAACTTTTAAAGTATAGGAGCCACATTTTAGCATCTTTAGTTTAGAGTAAATCCATTTAAAACGAGTAATTCCTAAACGAATAATAAAAAAAATTAATATTGAGTAATAATTCATTTAAAAACTGTAAAATTTTTTCAGAATAAAGATAAATTTATTCATTAAAATTCAATTTAAATTTTGGGTGGGTTTGAAAGTGTTAACCTTTAGAAAACATAAACAACTGGAAACTTTTAATTAACTTAACAACTTTTAAATAAATTTATACTCGTTTAGCACAAAATTTTATATTAAAATTAAAATATTATCTTATTAAATTTGTACAGACCTTAATACATGAGAAATAATTCCATATTAAAATTCCTGTAACCCCTTACAAGAAATTTCAGGCGGCATTTGGTTACAAGGGATTACCGATCACTAAGGATGTTAGTGCGTAACGTTACCAAAATTACATTGAAAATTACATTGTAATTTTGTAACGTTACCATCAGTCTTTGTAACGTTACCGTAACATTCACTTACGGCATCTATTATTTTAAGGTTTTTACCAAGAACAATTGTTATTTTGTAAGAAAACTTTTATATTAAGATCAGATTTAATATTATTGATGGTTTATATGACATTTTAAAGTTGATAACTGATCTGGAATACCTATAAAGTGGAAATAAAGTAAAATTTTCATTAGTAAACTTGAACAATTTTAGCCTTACTTGGTAAAAATTGTCTAAAATTCAGAAAAGAATTCAATAAATTTGTGATATTTTATAATTTTACTGAAAACAATTTTGTTTTTAATAAACATTTCGACTTTAATATTTGTGTTATAATACAGTCAAAACAGAAACATCGCAAAATAATTCATGTTTTGTGAATTCAATTTTATCTAGGTTAGAGTTGGTATTTTCAGGTTAAATTTTAATCATTTATTAAGTGATTGTTCCTGTCAATAAAAATGTTAATAAGTTAAAAATTATCTTGCTATTTTTGGAAATTTATTGATTTTTTTAAGGTTAGCTAAAAATCAGTAAAATTTTTACAAATCACATTGTCATTGGTAGATCGTTTAAGATTTTCCAGAAATTCTAAAAGTATCTTGTACAGAAATAAAATTAGAAAAAAGCCCTTTCTAATATTTTTATTTGAACAACCTAGCTTAATATGACATCTTAAAAAGTGTCATTTTGTATGCCTCACTAAAAATTCAATCAAAAATACAGTAAACAAGATAATTTAATTTTGTAAAATGGAAAATAAACAAATTAAAATTATCTAAATTTAAATTTAAGGAATTTTGAAAATATGCTTCTTGGTAAATTTAATAAGCTTGGGAATATTGACTAAATATTAAAATTTTGGAATAGCTATTTTTTCAATTAAATTGAAATAACTAATCCGATTTTAAATCTGTAAACGGAATTTAAAAGAGATATTTATTTTATTTTTTTATATTGATTTTATTGGAAAAATGTTTTTGGGTTGTTTACAATATGACATATTGGGCATAAGGGGATGCAAATGTTTCAATGTGACATATGCATCCCCTTATGCCCAACCCTAAATTTGAATGAGCTGGGTTGATTTTTAATATGTGGTTAATAGAGGAAGATTTATTTTCAATATTCCCAAGCTTATTAAATTTACCAAGAAGCATTTAAATAATAAAATAAATATAACTCTTTTAAATTAAGTTCATAAGTGACTTCTTGAGCAAATAGCATCAAATCTTCGATACCATGGTAAGACGGAATTTTGTGTTCTTGGAAATTAAAAATTATTATTATCTGCCACAGACTAAAAATTTATATGCAATAATGGTTGCCGTCTGCAGCCAAATCGTCCAGGTAAATTTAAAAATTGGTTTATTTAAAATAATTCAATTATTTTGTAATTCTAAAATACAAATAAATATTTACCAAGTATATATTCTCTTCAAACCAGTCACACAACTCATCCGAATAGTTGTATATTTGTTTAAAAATCTTTATCTTATTTAACGCATTTGAAATTTCATTCGACTTTAAATATGACAGTGCTGCCAACTGCTTTTAGTGTGACCAGGTCAAAATTTAAAAACAAAGCATTTTCCACTTTTGAAAAAGAACAAATAAAGCATATTTTAAAAGAAAAATAAAGCTTAAAAAGAGCATTATTTTATTTTCACTGATATTTATATTTATAATTAGATTTCACCGTTTTAATACAATTTTCATTAATTTGAATGTATTCTTTAAATTCCAAACAATTAAAAGAAGAAACATCATTAAAAACTCTTTCGACGAAATCATTAGCAATAGATAAAGCCATAACCGCTTCGATTATAATTAAAAGTCTTCGTTGAATTCATCCTTTCCATTCGAAAGCAAATTCCTGTAGTCATCATTTTGTAACCAAACATCGCAAAACATTTTATAAATAACATGATTTTGAAGCCATTTTAAAAATAAATACACAATAAGATTTAAAATGTCATCCTTACGTAATAAATGTTTATTAATGCATTAAATACATGCTTTATTATATTTGTTTTAAAAATTTCAATTTGTGAAATGATTTATTGAAATGATTACAGTTTTTTGTCTAAAAATTTTATTTAGTTTTTAGTTATAGTTTTAAAAAATAAAGCATCTCTTATATGCTTAATTAGAAAAATAAAGCATTAAGTTAAATCTGTTAAGCATTATGCTCTTTTTTAAAGCATGTCTGACCACTCTAACCGCTTTACGCAAATGTTAAATTAATCAATATTATTATAAACGATAATCGTAATTCTTGTATTTTACGATATATTATTTGGCAAAAGTGTAAGTGAGAGCTTTTTGTCTGCACACCAGGAAATTCTTCCATTATAGCATAAACAGATGCCTTCTCAAAGTCCGGAAAAACAAAATATGGCTGCAGGGTCAAGATTTTCAGCACTAGATCTCACTTCTCTAAATAAATTTCTATACAATTCTTGTCCTTTGAAATCATTAAAGCAAATTATAGTGGAAAATATTTTTGATTTACATTTATATAGTATCTTCCATGTATTGTGTATAGTTGATGAAAGAAACCAGGAACTGTTGTAAATGTTCCATCCATGAGCTAAACAGGAAAATTACTAATTCTAAATTTTTCCTCAGTGACAATAAAAAAAATTTGATCATTCCCAAATACAAATCTATTGAACCAAATTTGTCTTGAATATGTTTGCCTTAATCTTGTTTTTAAATTAAAATTACTATAAATGGAAAAATGATATTAAAATACTCATCTGATAGTCAGACTGCAATAAGTTACGTTGTTTCAGGTCCTCTGTTTGTCCTCCGTTTTTTTCTAATCATTTGATTTGATGCCGATATAGTTGGAATATTACAAACAACCTACTGATTTACAGCAGCTATGGTATCCTGTACTATGCGACACGGAATTTCTTCTGATTCCTGAGATTTAGCCGTATGTTTCTATTATATTCATAGACTAAAGCAATATTAGTTTGTCCTCCATGATTGTAGTTTTTGGTTATTTTAAACTGAAAAAAATTATTTTATATGAAATAAATTATTTTTCACTACATTTACATAGTAAGTGTAGTATATGTAATCGTTTTGCACCCACCCATATAAGTTTCGTTTTCCCTCTAAAATTGAATATATAATAAATTTTAATTTTGTTATAAAATCCAGCTATTTATATTATTACTCTCACCCATCAAATAACAATCTAAATACTTAGCAAAAATTAGTATATTTATGGTATTTTATTAGAGTAAAATTGTGAAATATTTGTTTACGTTAAT